>JAAEAF010006961.1:0-36424 GCA_011037195.1 Triatoma infestans
ATAGATAGATAGATCGATAGATAGATCGATAGATAGATCGATAGATAGATCGATAGATAGATCGATAGATAGATCGATAGATAGATCGATAGATAGATCGATAGATAGATCGATAGATAGATCGATAGATAGATAGAGAGAGAGAGTGAAACCAATCGCTTAAAAACAATTTATTTACAGGAAACTTCAAATATCTATTTCAGGATATAACTAAATTTTTTCAATTTAATACGATCACTCTTTAACGATAAAGAGAAACTTAACCGAAAAAAATTCGCCATTTCTTATGGAAAAAAATCTGGTGTGAAATAATCACATAACTTTCTCTTATTCCTGTTTTCACAATTATAATTGACAAATTTTATAGTTTGTGTGGCCAAATTTAATGAAATTCAACGAAAACTGAAAAAAAAAGTGTTCAGTAAAAGCGCACTTCCGGTTTACTAATTTTCTTAAAACTTGGAATTTTGGCCATCTATTTATTTCTAATTAATTAATTTTATTTGGATGATAGAATTGTATAATGAACTATGTGATATCACTTTAGAGGAAGCTGTAACCCCCCACCCACTCCCCTAAAAAAGTGCCCTTAAATAAATTTTCCCAGTGAAATGTTTTAAATAAAAGATGTAGATCTTTGCATGTTTAGTTAATATATGAAGTTTTCAAGAACATCATCGGAGCCATTTTTGAGTAAATCGTGAAAAAGTGAAAAAAAAAAATCATTTAGTTAAGTGTTTAAAAAAAAAAAAACGCACTTCCGGTTATCCGATTTTTTTTCAAACTCGGAATTTCAACAACATATTTAATTGTAATTAATATTATTTTGATGATAGAATTGTCTAATAAACTGAAATAGCTGTTAAGATGAAAATCTAACCCTACTTCTCCCCCAGAAGTGACCTTAAATGAATTTTGCTGGAGAAATGTTTCAAATAAAAATTATAGCTCTTTGTATGTGTAGTTGATATACTAAGTTTAAAGAAAATCGTCGGAGCCATTTTTGAGAAAATCGCAAAAACGTAAAAAAAAAAAAAAAAAAAAAAAAAAAAAAAAAAAAAAAAACAAAAAAAAAAAAACTAGTCAGTGGTACTTCCGGTTGATGGATTTTGACAGATAACCACCGTCAGATCCCATTGTGATACCTAACGTATATTGAGCTTTGCTGTCACATACACACACACATAGACCATGTGCTTAAAAAAAACACTTTTTTTTGGACTCAGGAGAATTCGAAACGGATATTTCCGGTGAAACTCATATCGAAAATTTGACACGATTACAATAACTTCCTCTTAATAGGAGTAAGAGATAGTAAAAAAAAAAAAAAAAAAACGTATGTCCATTCGTAATAATGTTGACAAATAAAAAAATTTTTTCAAATTTATAATAACAAGACCAGAGTCCTTGTAATTATATTTAGTATCATTGAAGCGCACACAGGAATTAACCTTGAGCCTTTTATATACACCAAAACGGCTTATGCGTTAATCATTCAGCTTGAAGAGATCTTATTATAACAGACAGACAGAGACAAAATCTTATATTTTTTTTTTTTAATGCATAAAATGTTTAAAAAATATTTAAAATCAATGAAAAAAGAAAATGCATAGACAAAATTACAATTTTTAACAAAATAATACAAAAAAAATAAATCTAATGTAGAACGATCGATCACAAAGCTTTCCCTTACTGCTGTTTACATAGTCATTATTGATAAATTCACAACGAATTTGGATTTTTCACTTATGTTTACTTAACCAATCTCAAGTAAAACGTCGCCTTAGAGTCATCCATTTTTCAATTTTAAAATATGATCGCACTTTCCCAAAGATTTCCATTGGTCAGAACTTTTTTTTAACCAATAAAAAACAAAAAAATCGTTGAGTGAATTTATAGGAAGTCAATTATAAAGTTTTATATTTAACACAAAAAAACTATAACAAAATTTTCGAAATTCACCATTTATTTCATTCCAGATCGAATTATTAGTTTTATATTATTACATTAAATATAGATTTTTGTTTTATTAATAAATACTATAAAAACTGTTAAGGAACTTTTCATTTTAATTTACTAGGATTTAATATAAGGAGGCCGGAACAGCTGATGAACAAACGATCACCTGTTAATCGGATACCAGCTTTATGAAATTACGATTGACAGTGTCACATTCAATTTTGGAAATTTAGCATTCAAACGGTGTATCAAATTAAATGCACTATCTTACCATTACTCTGAATAAAAAAAAAAAACAAGTTTGAAAAAAAAAAATCGTCGGAGCCATTTTTGAGAAAATTGCAGGAAAGTAAAAAAAAAAAAAAAAATACCAGAAAACTGAAAAAATACATTTCAGAGAAAAACACACTTCCGATCATCCGATCTTTTTCAAACTCGGAATTTCAACAACATATTGAATTCTAATTACCGTTATTTAGATGATAGAATTGTATAAAAAATTGAAATAGCACTTTAGAGAAAAACCTAACCCCGCTCCCACCCACACCGCCCCCAAAAGTGCCCATAAATGAAGTTACCTACGTATTTTCCAATTTTATCTATGAAACCTTTTTTTTTTTTTTTAATAGGCCATGTTTTTACTTTCTCTTACTCCTAGTAAGAGGAAGTATTGTAATCGTGTCAAATTTTCACCGGAAATATCCGTTTTGAGGTCCCCTGAGTCCAAAAAAGTGGTTTTTAGCAAATGGTCTGTGTGTGTGTGTGTGTACTTGTGTGAACAGCATAGCTCAAAAACCAAAAACCGAAGAAAGTTGAAACTTGATTTTCCGTTTAAGTATCACCGTGGGATCTGACACTACGTTATCTGTCAAAGTTCCTCAACCGGAAGTACCACTTTACTAGTTGGATTTTTTACTTTTTTTGCGATTTTCTCAAAAATGGCTCCGACGATTTTCTTTAAACTTTAAACATCAACCACACATACAAAGAGCTACAACTTTTATTAGAAACATTTCTCCGGGAAAATGCATTGAAGGGCACTTTTGGGGGAGTGGGTGGGGTTAGGTTTCCATCTAAAGTGCTATTTCAGTTTATTAGACAATTCTGCCATCTAAATAATGTTAATTAGAATTAAATATGTTGTTGAAATTCCGAGTTTGAAAAAAATCGGATAACCGGAAGTGCCGTTTACTTTACCACTTTACTAAAATGATTTATTCACTTTTTTGCATTTTTCTCAAAAATGGCTCCGACGAATTTTTTGAAACTTCGTATATAAACTAAAGATGCAAAGATCTACAACTTTTATCTAAAACATTTCTGTGGGAAATTTCTTTTAAGAGCACTTTTAGGGGAGGGGTGGGGTTAGATTTTCATCATAGTACTATCCCTAGTTCATTATACAATTCTATCATCCAAACATAATTAGTTAGAAATAAATAGATGGGTGAAATTCCGAGTTTCAAGAAAATTAGTAAACCGGAAGTGCGCTTTTACTGAACAGTTTTTTTTCAGTTTTCGACGAATTTCATTAAATTTGGTACATAAACTATAAAATTTGTCAATTATC
This sequence comes from Triatoma infestans, assembly GCA_011037195.1. Taxonomy (NCBI): domain Eukaryota; kingdom Metazoa; phylum Arthropoda; class Insecta; order Hemiptera; family Reduviidae; genus Triatoma; species Triatoma infestans. The sequence continues at coordinate 3,530 of JAAEAF010006961.1, forward strand.
ATTTTTGAGAATTGGAGTGAGAGAAAGTTGTGTGAGTGTTTCACACCAGATTTTTTTGTATTTTTATTTTATCCACTTTTCCTTGTACATATATAAAGTGAAAGAAAGTCACGTAATATATATTATTTCTTAATAATATTATAAATCAGAATACAATAACAAACTCACCGTCTGACATACATATATTAAATAAAAAATAAAAACGATGAACTTTAACCAAAAAAAATAATCTAATAAATACAAAACACTGTCAATTTAATATTATTATAATATACGCTCCGATTTATTTTAAAAATATTCAGTCTATCAGTGAGTTCATGCAGGAATTATTTTATGTTGTGATAAGTGCGATTTTTTTTATTAGAAAACTTGAATATAATTTTGTTTATATTATTTTTAATGTTGTTATATTCCGAATTTATAGTGGCAGGAATTTTTCGGATAAATTTTTTCCTGATGCAATATGCGAAGAAATTATTATTATAATAGGTATAGATATCGTCGCCCAATACGAAGGTAAATGAAATATTTTTTTGCTTTTAATTCTTATATTTTGTATCAATGGAAACTTTTTGTATATAATAACTTTTTTAATTGCCCCATTTTTATTTTCTATTCTAACTTCTGCTCAGAGGAAATATGGCGTTCGTGTCAAAATTTTCTTGAAACTCGGAATTTCAGCCATCTATTTATTTCTAACTAATTATGTTTGGATGATAGAATTGTATAATGAACTAGGGATAGCACTTTGATGAAAATCTAACCCCACCCCTCACCTAAAAGTACTCTTAAAAGAAATTTCCCACAGAAATGTTTTAGATAAAAGTTGTAGATCTTTGCATGTTTAGTTTATATAAGAAGTTTCAAAAAATTCGTCGGAGCCATGTTTGAGAAAAATGCGAAAAAGTGAATAAATCATTTAGTAAAGTGGTAAAGTAAACGCACTTCCGGTTATCCGATTTTTTTCAAACTCGGAATTTCAACAACATATTTAATTCTAATTAACATTATTTAGATGACAGAATTGTCTAATAAACTGAAATAGCACTTTAGATGGAAACCTAACCCCACCCCTCCCCCAAAAGTGCCCTTCAATGCATTTTCTCCGGAGAAATGTTTCTAATAAAAGTTGTAGCTCTTTGTATGTGTGGTTGATGTTTGAAGTTTAAAGAAAATCGTCGGAGCCATTTTTGAGAAAATCGCAAAAAAGTAAAAAATCCAACTAGTAAAGTGATACTTCCGGTTGAGGAACTTTGACAGATAACGTAGTGTCAGATCCCACGGTGATACTTAAACGGAAATCAAGTTTCAACTTTCTTCGGTTTTTCGTTTTTGAGCTATGCTGTTCTTGTTAAAAAACCACTTTTTTGGACTCAGGGGACCTCAAAACGGATATTTCCGGTGAAAATTCGTTATCGAAAATTTGACACGATTACAATACTTCCTCTTACTAGAGTAAGAGAAAGTAAAACATGGACTCATTAAAAAAAAAAACAAGGTTTCCATAGATAAATTGGAAAATACGTAGTAAACTTCTTTAAGGGCACTTTTGGGGGCGGTGTGGGTGGGAGTGGGGTTAGGTTTTTTCTCTAAAGTACTATTTCAGTTTTTTATACAATTCTATCATCTAAATAATATTAATTAAAATTACATTTGTTGTTGAAATTCCGTGTTTGAAAAATATCGGACGATCGGAAGTGCGTTTTTCTCTGAAATTTATTTTACAGTTTTCTGGTATTTTTTTTTTTTTTTTTTACTTTCCTGCAATTTTCTCAAAAATGGCTCCGACGATTTTTTTTTTCAAACTTATTTTTTTTTAATTTCTTAACTTTTTTAATTGCCCCATTTTTTACTTTCTATTCTAACTTCTGGTAAGAGGAAATATGGCGTTCGTGTCAAAATTTTTTGCGAAATTCTAGTTTACCCGAAAAGAAAACCATGATTTGATGAGGTCGGTTCACTGAGTACGATAAAAATGTTTTAAGTTACCTGCGAATAATATATCTCAAAAATCGCAGGAAGCTTAAACTTAATCTACTATCGACCGCATCTAATACGAAGGTTTCGAGTAACAAACAAAAAAAAAAAAAATCTGGTTTGAAACACTCACACAACTTTCTCTTACTCCTATATTCAAAATTATAATTGACAAATATTATAGTTTGTGTACCAAATAAAACGAAATTCGTCGAAAACTGAAAAAGCTGTTCCAGTATAAGCACATTTCCGGCTTACAATTTTCTTAAAACTTGGAATTTTGCCCATCTATTTATTTCTAATTAATTTTGTTTGGATGATAGAATTGTATAATCAACTATGATACCACTTAGGGGAAGCTGCAACCCCACCCCTCCCCCTAAAACTGCCTTTACATGAATTTTTCCCAGAGAAATGTGTTAAATAATAAGATGTAGATCTTTGCATTTTTATTTTATATACGAAATTACAAGAAAATTGTCGGAGCCATTTTTGAGAAAATCGCGAAAAAATGAAAAAATCATTTAGTAAAGTGTCAAAACAAACGCACTTCCGGTTATCTGGTTATTTTCAAACTCGGAATTTCAACAACATATTTAATTCTAATTAACATTATTTAGATGACAGAATTGTCTAATAAACTGAAATAGCTGTTAAGATGAAAATCTAACCCTACTTCTCCCCAAGAAGTGCCCTTAAATGAATTTTCCTGGAGAAATGTTTCAAATAAAAGTTATAGCTCTTTGTATGTGTAGTTGATATACCAAGTTTAAAGAAAATCTTCGGAGCCATTTTTTATAAAATCTCAAAAACGTAAAAAAAAACAACAACTAGTAAAGTGGTACTTCCCAGTTGAGGAATATTGACACATAACGCACCGTCAGATCCCATGGTGATACCTAAACGTAATATCAAGTTTGAACTTTCTTACGATTTTTCGTTTTTGAGCTATGCTGTTCACTTACATACGCACCCACACACACAGACCATTTGCTAAAAACCACTTTTTTGGACTCAGGGTTCCTCAAAACGGATATTTCCGATGAAAACTCAATATCGAAAATTTGACACGATTACAATACTTCCTCTTACTAGGAGTAAGAGAAAGTAAAAATATCCATCAACCGGAAGTTGTAATTTTAGTGCATTTTTTTTTTTTTTTTTTGTCTAGCTTTCATGACTTTCTTGATAATGATTTTCTTTAAATTTCCTATATTTTTCTAAGTATATAATTTACTTATAATAATATTTATGTGAAAGATTTTCCCGGGGAAAATTGATTTTGGCGGAGTTGGGGGAGCAGTAATCTTAGAGCTTTCCTCTATAATGTATTTTAGACGAAATACTATACATGTTTTTCTTTCCATGTATATTGTTCTATCAATAATATAATATACTACCTTGGAAAATAATGCTAGAATTATGAATTTGAAGAAAATCGATTAACTGGTCCCCTAATCTGTATAAGTTCCATCAAAGACCTGACCACTCGCAAGGTTTTGGTCAAAATCGGTCAATAGAAGTACCATTTTATTAAATAGATTTGGCGATTTTCTTTAAACTTGGTATGTCAATAAATCGTAAAAAGAGGAACGATTTTTGGGGGGGAGGGATAATTCATTTAAGAGTATTTTGGGTTGGGGGGGCGATGGTTGTAGAGTTATACTTTCCATTAAAATGAAATTTTAATTTATAAAATTTAATATTAGTGAAAATTAAATATGATGCTAACATACTGAATTCAAATAAAAATCGATTGATTGAAAGGAAGCGCGGCTTTAATGAAGGGTTGTTTTTTTTTTTTTTTTTTTTGTTAAGTTCGCAGCAATTGTCTCCATTAAAAAAAAAACCATTGGTTTGATTAAATTTGAAATACTAACTTTCCAACAAAAATTCATTTAATTGTGTGTCCCTACAGGTCAGGGTAAAGAAAAAGTCATTTTCTTTAGTTTGATATAACATTGAAGATAAACTAAACATCTAGAAAAAAATGATAAGTTTATAGAAAATTAGTCAATTATAATTATTTTGTTAATTACAGTTAGAAAAAGTAGTATGAGTGTTTTATACCAGTTTTTTTTTTTTTCAACGATTCTTTTATCATAAAATATTTGCTTGTATTTGTTTCGTCAATAATCAGTGTATTAATTAGTATAGCAAAAATAAATTCACGAAACTTCCAATGAAAAATCATCTTTCTTGTATGAGATTCTTTATAAGTAAGTTCAACAACCAAATTAGCTGTCGTGGACGTGGGCGGAAGCACCTTCTTTACTATTAAAATTTTTTAAATGAATATAAAAATTTAGTAGTTATACGCGGGACTCGAACTGGGAACCTTCCACTTACTAGTCCATGCTCATAACCACTACACCAACGCCCGCACCAGAATTATTCTATATATTACTCCACTATAAAACCGGAATTCAACATCAAAATTTGACGCGATTGCAATATATATCCTCTTACAGTAATTTAAAAAAAAAAAACAACAAAAGATGTAAGGGAATTTAAAAAAACAAAAAACAAAAAGGGATTAAACGAAGCTGCATGTTGGTATATTGTTATATGGAGCAGGTGGCCATACATATCCTGTATATAGTGTAGTGGGGTTTTTTATTGTATTTTTTTTTTTTTATTATTTTTTCTTTTTTTTTTTTTTTTATCCAGCCGATATATGATGGGGCCGCCCTGCATGTTGGTCAGAGAGGGATCTGTCCAGGCGGAAAGCAGGTGTTGTGTCCTTGTAAACTGGCCAAAGTATTGTTGTTGTATGTGGCTCCTTAGTAGGGCACCAATACGATCTTATTACGTTTTTTTTTTATATATTTCCGGTAATTCTTTAATAAATTATTCATATATTCCCACTTTATAACTGTCCACTTATAAAAATTTTTTTTTACATAATTAATATATATTATATAATATTTAAAAAAATTAACTAGTGATTATAAAATATATATATTAGAATACGATCCATAATATAGTTATAAAATTTATATGGTATTGACCTCACTATTTACATCGCTGTATCCACTTTAGCTAACCGTGAGACCGCCTCTATATTTTAGGGCTCACCCAAATTATTATTGTATTTAATTGTTTCAATTGGCCTACCTCTTTTATAACTGTTTATATAAACGTCCTACGCTAACCCTTATATATGTTGTCTATTAACTTCTGTTTTTGGACATTGAAAAACAAATATAATATATAAACTAAAACTTCTGACGTAAGAATCATTTATACAATTTTCTCTTACTCCAATTAACACAATTATAAATGATAAATTCTCTTTAAACTTATTTAAACTTAATAAAACCCCTTTTTTTTGAAGAAAGCTTAACCACATATTTCCCCCCTTCAAAAAAACTGCAACTAACCACTGGCCCCCCCTCCAAAAAAAAAAGCTGCCCAAGTTTGTGTTGGTTTTGAAAGACGCTAAATTCAATACAAATATAACCTCTACCATCTTTTTTTTTTTATCCCCAGCCCAACTAAAGATTGTAAACGTTGCAATTTACAAAAAAAAAAAAAAAAAAAAAATTGTTAATTAAATTTTATTGATTGGAGTAAGAGAAAACTCGTGTAAATGATTCATTCCAGATTTTTGGAATGTTGTAATTTATTAAAAAATAATGCTATAGAGAGAGAATCGGCTACCTCTGGATAAACTGTGTGAATTGAAAGTGACAGATATGTATTAATACTATCAAGTATAATGAATATCAACGTTATAGACGCTCTTTTCTGGCTATAGTGCAATTATTTCTATACCAGCTTAGTAGTTATTTGCCCCTCCCTCCCCCAACCAGCTCAAATTGTTTCAATTTATATATGATTAAATTAACAGTATAAGTTTGGTGCGGGTTTGATATAGTGGTTATGAGCATTGACTTGTAAGTGGGAGGAGCCCAGTTCAATTCTTTAAGCTTATATTTGTTTAAGAAATATTATTGTAAAGTATGTGCTTCCGCTCTTGTCCAGGACGACTAATTTGGTAGTTGGCTGCCAACGTCCAAGCCCGCCTGAAGAAATAAGACATTACTAGCTTAATTTACTATCAAGTGTTGTAATTAGTGTCAGAGGTTTAAAGCCCTTAAGTGTGAAAAATCAATAAATAAAAAATCAATATTGCATCCATAAACAATTGGAAAAAGTAAAAATAATTAAAAAATAATAATAAAAAAAAATAAAGTAATTCCCAATTATTTTGACGAAACATTTTTATTGCAACTGCAGCCGTGTAAATAATACTTCGATAATTTGCCACTGTTGGTGGAATTCAGTAAGAATCATCAATGGTGATAACTTCAGTCGAGTATGCTCACTGATCCATTCTGTAAAGATGGACGATGGGCCGTAATCACACTCTGGCAATAATCCAAAATAACTCACCTATAAGGAAGTTTAGCTACTATTTAGTCCTTGTCAGTAGTTCCAATTTGTCTTAGTGTTTAATCCTAATTATTCCTTTTACATATTATTGAGGGCAAAATTTATATACTATATACTGACCAGGGCGGGTGTTGGTGTAGTGGTTATGAGCATGGACTTGTAAGTGGGAGGACCCCAGTTCGACTCCAGAGTATAACTGCTAAATTTTATATTTGTTTAAAAAATGTTAATAGTAAAGTAGGTGCTTCCGCCCCCGTCCGCGACACCTAATTTGGTAGTTGGACGTTAAGCCCGCCTAAAAAAATAGGCATTACTTTACTTTACTGACCAATGGCTCTTCTTTGGTCTCTCTTTAGCAAGGTTTCCAATGAAATGTAATTGGTGTGGATATGTTGTATGTTTGTAGTAGTAGTTTGCGTAGACTGTAGAATAGAATAGCGGGGGGGGGGTGAGCCTCATTCCACTGCGACCTACAAATTGAGGTCTATTGTGGATCCCCTTAAGTTACAGAACAGCCCCCAGCTTTGCCCTCCTAATCAATCCTAGCAAAGCTGAGAGCGGCTCCGTCATGAAGCTTTCAGCTTCGGGATTGCCCGTCCCCAGTTGAAGAAACCTAATCCTCGCCAGGCCGGCGCACTCACAAAGGATGTGCGCCGGGGTCTCCTCCTCTACCTTGCAGAATCGGCATACCGCACTATCCGCAAGTTGTAGGTGGTGCATGTGTCTATTCAGCCTACAATGCTTGAAACAGTAGTTTGTGTACCAAGAGTGGTTTTGTAATGGGCTTGTGTGTAAGTTTGAGAAAGAGAGAGAAGTATTAGAAATATGTAAAGGATCACCACTGTTTTTGAAATAAATATATTCTCTAAGTGAATTTAAATACTTTACAATATCACAGTAATATGCTTATTAATATACTGAAACTAGTTATGTTTTAACTTATGACTGGCACCGATGCTAAGAGATTCGAAGGACAAGTATTCTGTTTCAGTGTCTAATACAGACTGTCTTGAAAGAATGCCTTCTAATTGTTAGTTCAACTCTTTTCAAATAATGCTGGTATGTCTGGAGGGGGGAGTGTATTGTCTTATCCTAACTGTTACTTGTCCCTTTGTCTCTTCAGTAGCATTGACCTAAATTATAGTACTTGGCTCTTTCCCCTTCACTAAAATACACTATTTGAACTAGCGAAAAATTCACAAAATTATTTCACTAAACTATTTTCATATTTCTTATATTCTTTCATTTCTTTCTTCCACTTCAACAGCTTCCTGGCAACTGCTAATGCCATAATAGCCTGGTATCCCCAATTCTTACTTGGCTAGAATTGGAGACGAGAATGTCCCTGCTTATATTACAGATTAGAAATTTAGAACACTTTTTTATTTCCTTATTTTCTTCATCCCTTGTTAAGATGAGCCTAAAAATTAAAGTAATTTAATGTATTTAATGATATAATGAACAAATTGCATTTTATGTTTTTTTTTTATTCGTAGATAGCTGGTTTTTTTTGTTTTGTTTGTTTCTGTGTTTTCAGACCGCATCCTCTGTTTTTAATTTTTATATTTTCTGTTTTGATAAGTTATTACGTAAAAGTTCTTATTTAAAACGGAAAAAGGATGTCTTTATATTTCTTCTTTTATTTTTTGTCATTTATCTCGTATTTTAATATAACTTTCGTTTCTTTTTTTTTTTTAAATATAATTTAAATTATTATCAATTATAATTTTTTTAAGAATTGCGGTTAATTGATAAAAATGAGAATCAAAATATCTTTCCGTTGGTTTGATCAATAATCTGTGAACATTATTTTTTTTATTTTTGGATTCAATTATTTTTTATGGTTGGATACGCATCGTCCACAGTTGTTTTAAAGATTTGACATGGCGAAAGTTTTTTTTTTTTTTTAAATGAAACGTATTTATGACTAAATGCCAAAATCTTGTAATAAAAATGTTTGCGTGAAGCTGGATCTCAAACAGGCGAATAGTCACGTAGACTGTGTATATTCTGACTGCACTGTCTTAGTTTCTGGCAAGGTTCCTGACAACTGTGCTAATGAGATACAATGGCCTGGTATCCAATTTTTTAAACAAAATTTCTCCGGGTATTTTATCCTTAGTAGCATGTATATTTATATTGTTTCTGATCGGTTTCGGATTTTCATCCATCATCAGAGCAAATTCACCAAGTTCATGTAGAGATTTCACTTCAACGTAATGTTTCTGTTACACTCACACAGTTGTTGGTTCCTTATACATACATACAACCAACACGTATGAATGTAACAGAAACATTATGTTGAAGTGAACTCTCTACATGAACTTGGTGAATTTGCTCTGACGATGGATGAAAATCCGAAACCGTTCAGGAACAATATAAATATGCATGCTTCGACGGATAAAATACACAGATGTAAAATACCCAGCATTGCGAACCACATATTCAACAATTTTTGCGGGATTTCCTTCTTTTTTTCTTCAGTTAAAATGTGATACATTTATATCTGGAATAAATAAATATTCTTACTTACTACTTCTACTTACTACTTAATTATGAAATCTTATTTTACAGACCGTTTCTTTCAGGTTAGTTGTGGCTCTGCCACTTCTGATTACTCTCCTGCTCTAACCGGCGTCCCTCAAGGTAGTATACTTGGACCTCTTCTCTATACTGTATATACAGCAGACATACCGACTCACACTAACACAATACTATGCACTTACGCTGACGACACCGCCATTCTTGCTTCCAGTTCCGACCCTGTAACAGCTTCCACTCACTTACAGACACACTTAGACATACTTGAACCTTGGGCCAAAAAATGGCGATTAAAATTTAACCCTCAGAAGTGTCAACACATCACTTTTACTCTGCGACGCCGTACTTCTCCACCAGTCAGCTTTAACTCTGTACCTCTTTCTCCTGCAAATTTAGTTCACTACCTTGGGATGTATATCGACAAACGACTAACATGGAACCCACATACTAAACTAAAAAGACTGGAACTCAACAAACGGAATAAACTGTTACTAAGACTAATTGGCAGACGGTCGAAACTTCCAGTAGAATATAAACGACTATTATACAACACCATACTTAAACCAATGGACTTATGGACTTGACCTGTGGGGTTCAACCAAACGCTCAAACTCACAAAAAATCCAGGCCTTTCAATCAAAAATTCTCCGTCAAATTATAGATGCTCCATTCTACGTTTCAAACTCTTCTCTTCATAAAGATCTCAACATACCCTACGTGACTGAAACAGCTAAAAGTAAATACCGAAAATTCCATAACTCTCTTTCTCTATGCTCTAATCCTCTAATCCAAAATCTCGCCTCCATAGCTATTCCGGACAACCCCCCACGGCGGCTGAGGCGTTGCTGGCCCCGTGGCCATCTCATGGATTGATAACCAACTCAAGCGGGAGTGTTGCCAGTGGGCAGCTTCTCTCCTCCAGCCAATCTCGTCCGCAGCATCATTCATCGGATCTACTGATTGCATTGTTTTGTAGATAGTAAATGGCAAATAAAATAAATTATTATTTGTTGTTAAATACATGTTGAGTTTCGAACATAAAAAAAAAAATCTTTTTAAATTTTCATCGACGTTTCGGCAAGTTTATTGCCTTGTTCATGGTAAAAATTTCTTGTAGAATTTCTTAAAAACTATAGTTTAACTTGTGATATACCATCGGTGATGGTATAAAACTACAGTCTTTAAGAAATTTTTTACCCTGAAGAAGGCAATAAATTTTACCGAAACGTCGGTGAAAATTTAAAAAGAGGTTTTTTTTTAATGACTGAACCTCAAAATCCATTTTACAACATTAAATACAGCGGTCGTAAGGAACACCAAACCATTATTATTATTATTATTATTGTTATTATTATTTTTCTCACAGCCTCTGCTGAGTAAGATACTTCGCGGCCCATAGGCAAAGGAAGTACCTGAAGCTGTATAAAAGTTTGCAATGTAAACTAACTACATACTTACAAACTTACACTTTCACACCACAGTCGTACAAACACACATACTAGTATGCATGCTAGAGACAGACATACATACACACGCATCCCTAGAGTCATACAATACACACGCACCCACAATTTTTTTATTACAATTATTATTGTATTATTTTTCCTCAGCCAGAGGGCCGGTGGGTATACAAAACCTCACGTCTTGCGGCAAGGGACTGCTTTGATTTAATTGCAGATAGAAGAGGGGGGGGAAATAAAGGAAAGAAAAGGTGGCCAGAGTTTATGTTGCCAGGGCCTACTGCTTGGGATCGTCCAGCTTGGTCTTCCGAATGATTCTACATGAGTGCAGGATAACAGCTTGTAGCAATTCTACGACAAGCTCTTTTCATATTTTGAGCTTGTTTAATCCTGCACTCAGAAACCTCGTAATTAATCCCATACTGGAGATCACTTCATTATTATCATTATTTTTTTTTTTTTGCGCATCGACTGCGATAGCATTAGCGCCACCTTAATTGTCTTCCTTCACGATCTGTTGCCACTCAAGCCGGGATGGCACATATTAATCTATGTGGCTTCCACACACTACACCTTGTCTAGCAAGGTAGGGTGGAGCTCTAGATTTTCGAATGCTTTTCCACACATCCCCTCTTATATCATCAAGCTAGTCGACGAGGGGGAGTGTGGAATATTGTTTGTGCCATCCCTTAGACTACTAAAACTAGATTTGTAGATTTGGGCAAAACCAAAGCACTTTTAAACTATGAATTGCATTATACACATATTATAACATAAATAATAAATTCATTATGTAACCGATCCTAAGGAGGCTATTTTTAACACAAACTAATTGAGTGGTGCAGTACTTTTAACAAATTTTCCTGCACCTCCCTAATGGACTAATCCTAAAATGAACTAAACCTAATGGGGTTGAAATACTTTTATAAAAATTTCTTTCAACCGCTAGATAAAAGCCTAATCTAAACATTCATATTTAACACATTCTCGCCAATAAATACATACACTCTATACATACATTCATGCTAATAAATACATTCAAGCTAATAAATACATTCAAACTAATAAATACATTCACGCCAATAAATACATTTATGCTACTAAATACATTCAAGCTAATAAATACATTCAATCTAATAAATACATTCACGCCAATAAATACATTCATGCTGATAAATACATTCAGACTGAACATTCTCACAAGGGGCACTTCATTATTATTTTCTTTTTCTTTAGCACATCAGCTGCTAAGGCTATTAGCGCTTTATTTGGGGACTTTTGGGACTGCATAATTCACTTATATATTTATTCTCTACGCCATATACACGTTTGCTCATACACATTCATATTAACCATACATACTTGTGTCGGGGCTCCAGTCTTGAAATTTAATGATATATATAATCTTATTATTATTATTCGATCCCAGGCTTCGTGTCCGGATGACACGGGGGGAGGTGTTTCTCTGGGTACTCTGCTAGGAGCCCGACATATTGGTATGTAAACTGCAATTTCACCTCCCTCAAAAAAAAAAATCATTTTAAAGGTTATATAATATTCTTTCCCTTACAACAGTAAGAAACAAGTAAAACCAGGAAATTCGCGTTATCGCTTCATTTTTTTTTACTGCTACCTTCATTTCGTATTTCGTGATGCCAATTAAACAATCTATCAAGTATAACCTTCCTACAATTTTTCTTTTTTTTGGAGATATTTTGTTCAAAAAACCCATTCAGTCACTTACACAAGCACACACATCACACACAGGTTTATATATTTTATAAATACTTAGATTATCGTTTTAAGCTATCTGATAAAAGTAACAGTTTTTTTTTTATTTCATTAATTACAATGAAATAAAGCGGGATGCTGTTAAGATGGTATTTGAGAGATAAGTTCATTGATCTCGGAGTTGTGATAGAATCGTCAGTGTTTGCATTGTAAAGTAAAGTAAAGTAATGCCTATTTTTTCAGGCGGGCTTAACGTCCAACTACCAAATTAGGTGTCGTGGACGGGGGCGGAAGCACCTACTTTACTATTAACATTTTTTAAACAAATATAAAATTTAGTTATACGCTGGACTCGAACTGGAGTCCTCCCACTTACAAGTCCATGCTCATAACCAATACACCAACACCCGCCCCTGTGTTTGCATTGTACTTATTGCATTATATAACAAAACACACTTACAAAATGACGATTTTAACCTCTCTACCTAGTTGTCTATATTAATTATTGCTAATTCTATTTTCACCATTTCCCATTATTTTAAATTTATTCATTTTTTATATACGGCTAGTAAATATTTTAACTATTCATTTTTTTTTTTTTTCTTCCATTTTAACTTTCTCTAGTTTTATGTATGCTGTTAGAGATGCAATCAATACTAGTTTTAATATATTATCTATTTACGTAATTTTTTTTTTTTTTTTGTACACCTTTATGTACATGAACTATGTAATTAATAACCATTTTATGAATATTATTATTCTGTTAGTCCAATGATTGGAATATTCGAGCCTTAGTAGACAGAGAACAATCATAAGGCCGGCATAAAGTGCCAATGTGATGGCATATCACAAGTCAAATTAGTTCCCTGCTATCCGCAAGGAACCCCAAGCTCGTATAAAAAGGAAACGAAGCCAACCAATGGTTGGGGATGAAGCACCGTCCTACTTCCCCTACCACAGGGGTCTAAATTGTAGGAAAAAGGGACAGTGGAGACCCCCATTCTGTCACCATCTTCAAGAGCAAAGACAACTTCCGTGCGATCAGCCAAACACAAACATCGAGTCTATTTCTGCTCTCCGTGACTCAGTCTCCAGAATTCTGTCAATCTTTGAAAATTTTTCTCAGCTCTCGGAGACTTACATTTCATTCTTGTGTATATTTTTCATTTTTATTTTGGAATTCTATATTTTAATTTCATTTTTATTTGTAATTTTGGTTCATTCTTTTTGAACCTTCCAATAGGCGCGCGTATAAATGGAACATGAAAAGGCACAGAGATGATGTTTGCCAAATATAGGTGTTTGTTAAAAAAGTAGAAAACGCACCATTATGAATTTCGATGTTTATTTTGTAAATAAAACACAAACACAAAAAAAAAAAAACAAAAGTTGAGAAAAAATGTTCAATTTTACTCTCACAGATTTAAGTTTAAATAAGTACTTTACTCTCGCAAATTTAAGTTTAAACAAACAAACTGCTCTGAACATAATTTTGTAACCAAACTCTATTGAACAGGCGACTGCCTGAAACAATTATTAAAAAAAAAAGCTACTCTTTCCACTTTTTCGCAATACGCAGTTATAAAAGCTATGGCCTGACGCGAATCCATTAGGAAAGAAAAGATAAAAATAAACAAACTGCGATCAAATCACACAACTGACTGCGAGTTGACTCTCAAGTGGTCACGAAATGTTACTGGCCTCGAGACTGCAGTGTCTGTTGAGTCTCAGAAGACTGACTCGAGACCGAAAGTGATCTCAAATGGACAACCCCCTGAGACTGATCTCGAGACTTTGTCACAAGTGGACACTTAGCATAAGAAGTATGGGCATTGAAAGGAGTAGTTTAAGAGAGTAGGGGGCTACTCCAATCACCCACTTAAAAAGGGTATCTAACCGTTCAGGCACTCTCATGCAAACTCTATTCGAACAACCAACAACGTTCAACGACTATCGTTCTCATACCGTCACTCTGCCTATCAGTCTGTCACTCTCTTCTCAGTGTTAAGTCATTGCCATTCTTCTCACGCTAACATATTCTCACTCTAATTTATACAGTGTTGAGTCATTGCCATGCTAATATTCTCATACAATATAAACAGTGTTCAGTAAGTCCTTAACACTGTATCTCACAACCTAAATTTTTCGCTTCTACCCAACTCACAAATATGTCTACTTTAATCCATCTGGCGCTGTCTTCTGGACTGTAATGTAATCACTTGAAATAATGCCTACCATGGATAGGGTACTTGTAATCCCACCATCTCTATGTTTAGGTTAGCACAACTGCGTGAAAACTGAAGTTTTATTCGAAATATTAGTCACTTTTAGGATTGTATTAGCTGCCAATAAGAGAAGGTCCTGTGAATATTTTACACCAGATTTTTTTTTCCGGACTCGAAGAACTTCAAACCAACTATTTCCGATAATAATGCAATTTCCGAAAATTTGCAATGTAATAAAAGATGCAATAAAAGATAATAATAGAATTTTTATAGATTTACAATGGTACCATGTTTTTTAGAAAGATAAAAAAATTGTTCATCACAATTATATCAACAATTAATAAATATATAAAATGAAATTATCTCTAAAAAATAAAAATTAAAGCAATAAAAGCTAAAGTGAATTAACACTGGAGGGGGGGTAGGTATCATGTTTACAGTTATAAAATTTATCAAATTTCATGGACTTCCTGGTGGGGGAGTTAGATTTTTAATCCTGTAAGCAAAAAATAAAATAAAATAAAAAAAAATACCGGCAAATATAAACATACGATACTGTTTGTATGTGTGTGTGTGTGTATGTGTGTGTGTGTGTGTGTGTGTGTTTGTGGTAGTAGGCTCACATCTAAATTGTGCATAAACCATCCTCTCTCCTCTATACTTGTGTTGGTGATCATAACGAACCCTTTCTATTTACGTACGCTGCTGTTGTTTTTTCGATAGGCGGGGGTGGGTATGCCGATGTATTAATCTGTAAACATAGTCAACGAAATTCATATATACTACCGCATATAATGTACCAAACAAATATTGCATCATTAATACCAGGGAGGTAGTGGGGAGTACCAGAAAGTACGATGATATAATAATTGTTGTGTAGATAATCTTATTAACATTGATATCAAAATTTGAATATCAGGGTTAAAAATAAACTAAAAATATTATTCATTCAGACAAGTGTTATTATCATTATTATTATTATTATTGTTATTATTATTATTATTATTGCACATGGTTTAACCCTGGCGCTGGCAAAGACGGAGATTGTAATGCTCACCAAAAAACGAATAGATGTGTGCATCCCATGGAAGTTTGGGGAGCAGACAATAGTTTCTACGGAGGCTGTTGAATACCTGGGAGTGACGAATGACGTCAAGCTAACCTTCGGTAAGCATATTCAGAGGGCCGCGCAAAAAGCGTCTATAAGGGTGGGAAGGTTAAGTAGGCTGATGAGCAACGTCGGGGGACCTAGGGCCCGTACCCGGAAAGTTTTGATGAGTGTTGCACACTCAATATTGCTGTATGGGGCAGAAGTTTGGGCGGACGCCCTGAACAGAGAAACATATAGAAAAAGACTGGCGCGGGTGCAGAGGCTCGGTGCTCTCCGAATAGCCTCTGCATATCGAACTGTTTCGGAGCCAGCTATATTGGTAATTGCAGGAGTCATTCCCATTAAATTTCTCGCCTGCGAAAGAAAGAGAATCTTTGGGAGAAGGAGGGAAGTGGATAAAGCAGCAGTCGCTCGAGAGGAGCGGCTACGAACTATGTCGGAATGGCAGACTGCACTCAACTAGAAGAAGGTAGACCGCGGAGTTAATCTCGGACGTGAATAGCTGGACCAGGAGGTCTTTCGGTGAGGTAGATTACTATCTCACCCAGTTCCTCACTGGGCACGGCTACTTCCGAGATTATTTGCAGAAAATGGGCAAGAGGCCGGGAGGGAACTGCCCCCATTGTACAGGGATGAGGGACAATGCCCATCACACCTTTTTTGAGTGTGAAAGATGGGGTCGTCTCAGAAGGGATTTGGAGGGGAGCGTCGGCCGGTGGACTCCTGACCGATTCCAGTGTATAGTTCTCTCAAACAGAGAGAACTGGAGAGCGGTAATAACTTCAGCCAGAGAAGTTTTAATAAGTAAAAAAAGGGAGTTGGATGAAAAGGATGTGAATCCCTAATTAGGGTCAGGATAGGGGCCTAGCCTGATGTAATACTGCACAAGTGAATCCAGGCTAGGTCCGGTGATGAAGGGGGGGGTTTAGCCGGTAGGCCATTTTGTTGGTAGTCCGGCACTTTGTGCGTAAAAAGCATTTCACCTCCTCTTAAAAAAAAAATAATAATAATAATTATTATTATTATTATTATTATTATTATTATTATTATTATTATTATTATTGTTTTTCCCTCAGCATTTTGGCTAGCCTTTAAAATGACGTACGGGTACGAAAATCAAGCAGGCCATTCATTTTATGTACTATTTTATGTTGTAATATTTTATGTATTATTATCATTATTATTGTTATTAAATTACACCGGGAGAAAGAAAATATTTATAAGAAATGTATTGGTTTCTATAATGAATAGTTTCTCGAGGAGTACGGTGAAAGGGAATTTCATATACAGGGTGTCCCAAGGTACATGGATCACGATTTTTCTCGGAAACTAAGATAGTTAGAAAAAAAACTAAAAAATACGTGTCCCCGTAGTTTTTTTGTTAGAAATCCAAATTTAATTTGCAAACTTGTGTTGGTGCTTCGTGAAGCGAGATACAGGCACCAACTTCATTTTTTCAAATGAGGAGGTGTGGTTTTTATTTAGAAATAGATTCCTCTATTTTTTGTAAGAAAAATTTACTTGAACGGTTTTTTTCTTTGAGCGATATTTTACAAGTTATGAATGAAAACATGATTCCTATAAGGAATTTCAAAATGATATAATAACGGTTTTCTGATTGAATAAGAAGAAAAGTACTATTTTATTATAAATTTTACTCCTCATTAATTATAGATCTTGCTCGAACTGGCCCCCACCATTAGAGATGTATTTCTCTGGTCGTAAGATACAAATTGGCAGGAAAAAGCATGTCTATGCATCTCTAATGGTGGGGGCCAGTTCGAGCAAGATTTGTAATTAATGAGGAGTAAAATTTATAATAAAATAGTACTTTTCTTCTTATTCAATCAGAAAACCGTTATTATATCATTTTGAAATTCCTTATAGGAATCACGTTTTCATTCATAACTTGTAAAATATCACTAGCAGAAAAAAACGGTTCAAGTAAATTTTTCTTACAAAAAAATAGAGGAATCTATTTCTTAAATAAAAACCACACCTCCCCATTTGAAAAAATGAAGTTGGTGCCTGTATCTTGCTTCTCGAAGCACCAAAACAAATTTGCAAATTAAATTTTGAATTTCTAACAAAAAACTACGGGGACACGTAATTTTTAGTTTTTTTTTCTAGCTATCTTAGTTTCCGAGAAAAAGTCGTTATGGTCGGTCTTGGTTAGGGTCAAGAGGTACGATACCAACTCTTACCTTCACATCTAACTACTCTGGCAAATTCTTTTCTAGTGGATTCTCTAGGGATTTTAAACTCTCATAGTTATGGGCCGGTAGCCTTTGGCTAGAATTATTATACCTAACGATTCATTTATTTCATTTGAAGTTAATCTTTTGAACCTATAACTGACCAACTTAACAGTTAAAAAATTATTTTATTTTATATGTTAATATGTTATGTCTTCCGCTGTATTATCAGGAAAAATTTTTTGGAAATCTGTTGTTACACATGTTTAACAGTTTACACCATCAGTTCAGAGCAGATTTAAAGATATAGTATTTTAAGTGGGTTCTTTTAGTTTCTAATGTAACAATATAATTGGGTGTTCGTAACGGCCAGTAAAATAGGGATTTAAAAAATTTAGATTGCACCACTTCTACTTGGTCGAGATATCTAAGGGCCTATATTTCTGAAGCGTATAATAAAACTGGCCTAACACAGCTATCAAATAATTTATTTTTAATACAAGATGAATTGGAACGCGATTTATATAAAACACTTTTTACAAATGCCAGAAGCTACAGCGGCCTTTTTTTTTATCTTTTCCTGGCTGGCTAAATAGAAGACACCCGAGTTAGAGAAAGTTACACTCAAATAATTTGCTGAATTAACTATTTCTAGAGGTACGTTATCGTAATTTTTAGTATTACCTTGAGTTTTTTTTTTAAATTGACCACCTTATTTTTATTGATATTAACTTCCAGGCCGTTTACATTACAGTATTGTCTTAAAACGTTCAATTTTTTCTGGGCATCTATTGCAGAGTTAGAGAGAAAGGACTGCATCGTACGCGTATAGAAGAGATGCCGCCCAATTTTTTACTATCAATAGATATAGGACTACATCCATTAGTATACAAATATTCATCCAGGTTATTAATAAAAAACAGAGAATAAAATAGATGAAATCGTATCCCCTTGCAAAACACCTTTAGTAATATTAAATTCATTTGTAAGTTGGTTAATATAATGGAGTTGATGAGGAGAGAAATTAGGTTTGATTAATTAGACGAGACACTGTTATAATATAGCTATAAGTTTACACAAACTGTACAGGACTATAATGATTTTATACAATAAATGGTGGGATTTGTGATATGACACGATGCGATGTATATGGTTGAATCTGATAGATAGGTCTATATCTAGATCTCTCACTGGCTTATATACAGGTTCTCCTCACTCTAGCCTGCTTAAGTGAGAGAGTACCAGACAGGGCCTTTTTTCTCTCGGTCGGGCCAGTGTTCTGTCTCTTGCCGTTACACAGTGGGGAACCTATATATAAGCCAGTGAGAGAGTACCAGAGAGGGCCTTTTTTCTCTCGGTCAGGCCTGTGTTCTCTCTCTCTCTTGCCGTTACATTAACAATCCTTATCTTCATTGTGGCATTACTACTCGTATATAAACATTCTAATAATTTTATGCATTTTCTAATGATTCTTAATTATATCATTTGTACCACAGTAAGTTATGATTGACAGTGTCATCAAAGGCTTTTTT
Source organism: Triatoma infestans (assembly GCA_011037195.1). NCBI lineage: Eukaryota > Metazoa > Arthropoda > Insecta > Hemiptera > Reduviidae > Triatoma > Triatoma infestans. The sequence goes on from JAAEAF010006961.1 coordinate 22,700, forward strand.
TGAAGTCGATAAAAAACGCATAGACAGTCCTTTTATTTCTCATTAATTGATCTCTAATTAAGGCATACAGAGAAAATATACTATCAATACATCAAGCTCGCCAAAAATCGGTTCTGTGTCTCAACTAAAGGGTTTGCAAATTCCAATCAATTTGAAAGCCGGGTACTAAGTACGTGTGTAAAGATTTTAGTTATGCAGTTCATTAAAGAGATTCCTCTATAGCTTTCAGGCATATGCGGGTCACCTTTTTTGAAAATTAGAAACATTTCAGAGTTACTCCAAGTGTTTTTGGGTGTGGATTCAGTACTAATTTAATCCGTTCTTATTAAATTAGGACAAGCATAGTTAAATTTGAAGTTCAAAACAAAACAAAAATAGGCATTTCAAATATCACAACAACAACCAAAATTTCGTATGTGTTTCAACCACCAAACAAATTTTTACTTTCTCTTACTCCTAGTAAGAGTAGTATTGGTAATCGCGTTCAAGTTTCGATATCGAGTTTTCACACCGGAAATATCCGTTTTGAGGTCCCCCCTGAGTCCAAAAAGTGTTTTTTTTTTGAATGGTCGTGTGTGTTTGGGTTGTGTGTCTGTGTGTGATTCTGTGTGTGTGTATGTATGTGAAACAATAGCTCAAAAACGAAAATGTAGAACGTTGCAACTTGTATTAATTTTCGATCACCATGGGATCTGCGGTGTCGTTTGTGTGTCAATATTCCTCAACCGGAAGTACGCACTTTACTAGTTGTTTTTTTCTACAGTTTTTGGCAATTTTCTCAAAAATGGCTCCGAAGATTTTCTTTAAACTTGCTATATCAACTACACATACAAAGAGCTACAACTTTTATTTGAAACATTTCTCCAGGAAAATTCATTTAAGGGCACTTCTGGGGGAGGGGTGGGGTTAGGTTTTCATCTTAACTGCTGTTTCAGTATATTAGACAATTCTGTCATCTAAATAATGTTAATTAGAATTAAATATGTTGTTGAAATTCCGAGTTTGAAAAAAAATAGATAACCGGAAGTGCGTTTTTACTGAAATATAATTTTCAGTTTTCTGGTATTTTCTCGAAAATGGCTCCAACGATTTTCTTTAAACCAGCGTTGTTAACTATACATATAAAGAGCTACAACTTTGATTTGAAACTTTTCCCCTGATAAATTCATTTAAGGGGACTTTTGGGGGAGGGGGGTTATGTTTTTCTTTAAAATACTATCACAGTTGATTATACAATTCTGTCATCCAAATTGAAATAACTAGAAATTAATATATGACCCAAATTCCGAGTTTCAAGGATATTAGTAAACCGGACAGTTTAACTGGACAGTGTTTTCACTTTTCGACGAATTTCATTAAATTTCGTACACTAACTATAAAATTTTGTTTTAATTATAATGTTGAAGTATCTGGAGTAAGAGAAAGTTGTGTGAGTGTTTCACACCAGATTTTTTTTTTAATCTATTTGAAAGATAATAATCTCTTTAAATATTTTTTTATATTTAATTATATTAAGAAAAAACAAGTTTAGGAAAATAAAGAACATTAAAAAAATATGATGAAAGTGTAAAGGTCGGATTTAATATTTAACTGTTAATATATCTAAACTTAACCTCTCCACTTGGTCGTGAGCCCTTAATACACCTTTTTTTTTTTTTTGGACCCTGCCTGTGAGTTTATAATTGGTACCTACCTACATACCAGTCCAGGCTCCATTCTACCATCTACTTATTATAGAAATATAATTTTGTAATTTAAGTTAACGGTGAGATTTGAATCTTAATCATATTTTATTATCTGTTTGATTTAATTATATATTCTATGTATATTACATTAAAAAAAAAAAAAAAAAATGAGGTAATATATGTATACATATAGTACTATTAAGTTTCTATATAAGAAAAATAATTATTCTTCATTCAATATCCTAATTACAAAATAATAACTGGGTCTGAAAATTAGAAGAACTTCATTGATGTTTACGTACATCTTAGACTAAAACATTTCTTATTTTACAGAAAAAAAAATCTAGTGTAAAACCCTCACACAACTTTCTCTTACTCCTGTTTTCAAAATTATAATTGACAAAATTTATAGTTTTGAAAATTGAAAAAACTGTTCAGTAAAAGCGCACTTCCGGTTTACTAATTTTCCTAAAACATGGAATTTTGGTCATCTATTTATTTCTAATTAATTTTGTATGGATGGTAGAATTGTATCAACTATGATACCACTTTAGAGGACGCTGTAACCCCAACCCTCCCTTAAAAGTGCCCTTAAATGAATTTTCCCAGAGAAATGTTTCAAACAAAACATGTAGATCTTTGCATTTTTAGTTTATATATGAAGTTTCAAGAAAATCGTCGAAACAATTTTTGAGAAAATCGCGAAAAAGTGAAAAAAATCATTTAGTAAAGGTGTTAAAACAAACGCACTTCCGGTTATCCGATTTTTCAAACTCGGAATTTCAACAACATATTCAATTGTAATTAAGATTATTTAGATGACAGAATTGTCTAATAAACTGAAATAGCACTTTAAATGAAAACCTAACCCCACATCTCTCCCCCATCTTGCCCTTAAATGAATTTTCCTAGAGAAACATTTCAAATAATAGTTGTAGCTCATTGTATGTGCAGTTGATATTCCAAGTTTGAAGAAAATCGTCGGAATCATTTTTGAGAAAAACGCAAAAAAGTTAAAAAAAAAAACAAGTAAAGTGGTACTTGCGGTTGAGGAACTTTGATAGATGTCAGATGCCATGGTGATATCTAAATGGAATATCAAGTTTCAACTTTCTACGGTTTTTCGTTTTTGAGCTATGCTGTTCACATACAACACAGACCATTTGCTAAAAACCACTTTTTCGGTCTCAGGGGACCTCAAAACGGATATTACCGATGAAAACTCGATATCGAAAATTTGACACGATTAGAATACTTAACGATTTGTTTTTATTTTTATAAAATATAAATAATAATTGATTTCAATTCTTACATATAATTGTGTTAATAATACATAAAGATGGTGAAACCGTTAAAGAAAACTGAAATGGTACGTAAGAGAGCTTTTATGTTTTAGGTCTTCTAAAGTATTTCTCGTATAATCAATATTCTCAAAGAAATCTGGCAAATTTGGCCGAAATACCTTTTTATATGGATTCTTAGATGTATTCCATTTTTTCTGAAATGTTTATTTTTAGGCAATGCCGGTTTAAGTGGCATACGCGAGGAAAACGCATTTGCGTAGGGCCTCCCGCGCTTCGTCTAGGAAACAAGGAACGTAGGAATGAAACTAAAAAGTAAATCTTTTAAATAATTTTAACAATACAAAAACTTTAACATTTTATTATCATCATCAAAGCTCTCAGCCAATTCGTCGTAACTTCTTTCAGAGTTTTGTTAAAGTGAATTTTGTTTTAACTGTTCTCTTGTTAAGTTTTATTTGGGTGGAAGGTACTTTTGAAGATTACTGTACCAACACTTAATGATTATTACATTTAAAAATTAAAGAAATATGTAATTTATTTTTCTATACAAAATTATGACATAACACATAACTTACCTTTAATATAGTTCAAAGTAGGAAGGATTTGTGTGATATATATATATATATATATATATATATATATATAATTACATATTTATTTTTTAATGAGTATGTGAGCTTAATATATTAACACCTTATATTGCGTTAATTTTCATTTTCAAGTTTATATACATAATTCACTTCATTACTAAAAAAAGCCTTCATTGGTAGAGCTGATGAATAAATAAAATACTAAGTATTTATAGAAATAGTGAACATTTCATATTCAAAGCTGGGGAATACAAAACCATTCTCCTGCACACATGATGATAATACAAGTGTAGGCGTATGATGATGATGACCTTGAATGGCCCCGGCTGTAGCCTAGACTCTCTTCCCAGCATCAAACTTTACTAACTTCTCCTCGCTATAACATATATTACGCTATATAATACGTTTAACTTTAACATGATATTTTATCAATACAATTATAATAACAATAATCAATCAGGGGCGGGTGTTGGTGTAGTGGTTATGAGCGTGGACTTGTAAGTGGGAGGACCCCAGTTCGAGTCCAGCGTATAACTGCTAAATTTTATATTTGTTTAAAAAATGTTAATAGTAAAGTAGGTGCTTCCGCCCCCGTCCACGACACCTAATTTGGTAGTTGGACGTTAAGCCCGCCTGAAAAATAGGCAATTACTTTACTTTACTTTAATCAATCATTGAATAGCAATTATAATAAATAAACTATAAGCAATAATGTTATTTATATATTTATCAAATTGTAGCAATTGTTGGCCGTTAGAAATGATCAGATGTATCTCTTAGTTGGCTGATCGGCCAGGGGGTATCATAAGAAAAACACAAAAAAATTTTTAAGTGTTTTTATTAATATCCTGACGTTTCGACAAACATTGTTCAGGGGCTATCTATAAAGAAAAAATATACATAAAAATCTAGCTTGCATCAACAGAACAAAAACAAAAACAGAAAAAAATCTGGTGTGAAACACTCACACAACTTTCTCTTACTCCAGTACTCAAAATTATAATTGACAAATTTTATAGTTAGTGTATCAAATTTAATGAAATTCGTCGAAAAGTGAAAACACTGTCCAGTAAAACTGTCCGGTTTACTAATTTCCTTGAAACTCGGAATTTGGGTCATATATTAATTTCTAGTTATTTCAATTTGGATGACAGAATTTGTATAATCAACTGTGATGCCTTTCAGAAAACCATAAAGGAACCCCCCCTCCCCCCAAATTCCCCTTAAATAGATTATCGAGGGGAAAAGTTTCAAATAAAGTGAGCTTTTTATATTATAGTTTTACAACGCTGGTTGTAAAGAAAATCGTTTGGAGCCATTTCGAGAAAATACAAAAACTGAAATTTATTTCAGTAAAACGCCTTCCGTTATCTCTTTTTTTTTTTTTTTTTTTTTTTTTTTTTTTTTTTCAAACTCGGACGTTCACAACATATTTTAATTCTAAATTAACATTATTTAGATGACAGAATGTCTTAATATACTGAACAGCAGTTAAATAAAACCTAACCCCACCGCCTCCCCCCCAGAAGTAACCCTTAAATGAATTTTACTGTGAGAAATGTTTCAAATAAAAGTTGTAGCTCTTTGTATGTGTAGTTGATGTTTCAAGTTTAAAGAAAATCGTCGGAGCCATTTTTTAGAAAACCGCAAAAAAGTAAAAAATCCAACTAGTAAGTGGTACTTCCGGTTGAGGAATTTTGACAGATAACGTAGTGTCAGATCCCATGGTGATATCTAAACGGAATATTTCAACTTTCTACGGTTTTTCGTTTTTGGCTATGCTGTTCACATACATACATACACGCACACACACACACGCACACACACACACGCACACACACACACACATACAGACCATTCGCTAAAAACCACTTTTTGGACTCAGGGGAACGCTCAAAACGAGATTTCCTGAAAACTCTATATAGAAAATTTGACACGATTACAATACTTCCTCTTACTAGGAGTAAGAGAAAGTAATATGGCAATAGAACAATAAAAAACAAAACATGAGATTATCCCATGATTTATGGCTTATGAGGTGCTCACAAAGCGTCATGGCTTTTCTTCATTGCCACAATGCGTTGTGGTCGTATAGCATGATAGCCATGACACGAATTTCGCTATGTGGTCTATCTGTGACTACCACAACGCGTCGTGAGCGTTTTCATAAGAGCCATAACACGAATTTCGCGATATAGATGTTTTACAGTGACCACAATGCGTTTTGAGCTGTTTTTTCGTTCAATGAGCATTTTCGGTTCTTTGAGCGTAACATAGATACAAAAAGCGAATGATATTCTCAATTTTGTCTCTCTCACTCTCTCTGTTTTGGTTCCCTTTCCAATATTTAATTCTAATTAATATTGGATGATTTACAGATTTATAGTGCTTTATTTGGAAAACCTGACTTCACTCCTCAAAATCCTTCTTTAAATTTTCGCTTTCATATCACTTTTTTTAGTAAGAAGAAAATTGATTTTTTAAGGGGATACTGGGTGGGGAGCTTCCCTGGGATCGAGGAAGTCGTTTATTTAAATTCTACCATTGACGTAACGAAAAAAACAATTAAATATGTCCATTGAAAGAAAAATTTGTCAATTATTACTTGTTAAACGGCAGCCAGAGGAAGTCGTTTGTTTCGCACCACAAATCTTTTAATGTAAAAAAAAAAAAAATACCGATGTACAAGATAAATTTAAAAAAAACTAGTACAGTGAAATGTTCTAATAAACAAATCATTGAAGCCAATGAAATGTAGATTTAGTAACATCTTCTTGCTTTTTCACCTTCTCTTTAAGTGTTGGTCAATTCAAAGAAAGGTTAGACAACATGAATTATTGTAAATGTTTATCTTAATAATATTGTATCATTTGATAAAAATCTTATGATTATATTCAATAGTATAGGAGAGTTTCCATTTATCATTATGTACCACGACTTCATCTTTTTAGAATAAACTTTGAACTCCCTCTCGGTGTTGTCAAGAAATGGAAAACCCCCAAAAAAGTACGATCTATTTATAACTCGAACCGATATGCAACATAGATTTATATAATTTTTTTTTTTTTATTTATTTTTACTTTCTCTTACTCCTAGTAAGAGTACAGTATTGTAATCGTGGCCAAATTTTTTCGATATCGGGAGTTTTCACAGCCGAAATATCGTTTGGAGGTCCCCTGATCCAAAAAAGTGGTTTTTAGCAAATGGTCTGTGTGTGTGTGTTCCGTGGGTCCGTGTGTTGGTGTGTGTGTGTATGTATGTATGTGAACAGCATAGCTCAAAAAGAAAAATCGTAGAAAGTTGAAATTTTATATTCCGCTTAGAGGTCACCATGGGATCTGACTTTACGTTATCTGTAAAAATTCCTCAACCGGATGTACCACTTTACTAGTTGGATTTTTTACTTTTTTGCGATTTTCTCAAAATGGCTCCGACGATTTTCTTTAAACTTTAAACATCAACCACACATACAAAGAGCTACAACTTTTATTTGAAACATTTCTCCGGGAAAATGCATTGAAGGGCACTTTTGGGGGAGGGGTGGGGTTAGGTTTCCATCTAAAGTGCTATTTCAGTTTATTAGACAATTCTGCCATCTAATAATGTTAATTAGAATTAAATATGTTGTTGAAATTCCGAGTTTGAAAAAAATCGGATAACCGGAAGTGCGTTTACTTTACCACTTTACTAAATGATTTATTCACTTTTTCGCAATTTTCTCAAAAATGGCTCTGACGATTTTTTTGAAACTTCTTACATAAACTAAACATGCAAAGATCTACAACTTTTATCTAAAACATTTCTCTGGGAAATTTCTTTTAAGAGCACTTTTAGGGGAGGGTTGGGGTTAGATTTTCATCAAAATGCTATCCTAGTTCATTACACAATTCTATCATCCAAACATAATTAGTTAGAAATAAATAGATGACTGAAATTCCGAGTTTCAAGAAAATTAGTAAACCGGAAGTGCGCTTTTACTGAACAGTTTTTTCAGTTTTCGATGAATTTCATTAAATTTGGTACACAAACTATAAAATTTATCAATTATCATTTTGAGAACTGGAGTGAGAGAAAGTTGTGTGAGTGTTTCACACCAGATTTTTTTTTTTTCTTTTTAATTCTAAAATCATTTTTAGTAGTTTATACAGAAAGTAAAAATGATATCGATATTTTTTTTTTTTGCCCGAGAAGAAGGTGCAAGTAAATAAGGAAAGTGGAACGGATAAGTGCGGGGGAGGCGACGGGTGCCAATAAAAATAGAAAAAAAAAAATAGAAAAAATATAAAATCGTGACTAATGCTTATATTACTCGTATATTTAAACAAAACGATGTAGTTATAATTTAAAATTATATAACTATTGTCAAAATAATTTGGGGAATATTTATTTTTATATATTGGATATTACAAAAAAATAATAATATAATATTCCCTGGGAAAATTAAGGTAATTTTGATTAATTTTATTTTATTGGTTTTTTTGTCTTTTATTTTATAATAGATTCAAATTAAATATTAAGTTTATTTAATGTTGTTGGGGGGAAAAAAAACAAACCGAACTCGAGTATATAATAAATAATGTTCAATAATATTATTCGTTTCTCTTACTATTCTGTTAAGGAGGAAATATTACGATCCTGTGTGTTTGAGATACCCTTATAATGGATGTGAGAGAGATTAGAGAGAATAGATTTTAGTGAAATAAACTAAATGATATGCTGAACACAGTAATAATGAATGAATAGAACACATGAACTGCGAAGACTTTACAGTAAAAAAGAAGTTAGGTAGCGAGAGAAATATAAAGAGACAGACTTGCTGAGTGATGAGAAAGGTAGTAAATAGAAGGTTTCACGATCGGAATGGGCTAAAAGTTGGGAAAAACAGGGCTAAACTGGGGGATCCTGGTTCACGGATGGGTCCAAAATGGCCTGCGGAACTGAAGCCGGCATATATGGAGTTAAGCCGGAGATACGCATTGCGAGGGCCCTCGGTGAATACTCCACGGTTTTCCAGGCTGACATTTATGCAATAAAGATCTGTGCTGAGGAGAATTTTTGCGTATGGGCTCTAGGAATAGAGAGCTATGCATCTTCTCGGACAGCCAGGCTGCCCTAAATGCACTTCGGGCATTCAAAATTACTTCTTCCCTGGTCAGGAAGTGTAGAGACTCCCCAGAGGCATTATCCCGGCACAACAAAGTTTGGCTAGTATGGGTGCCGAGGCATAAGGGGATTACAGGTAACGAAATAGCCGACCAACTGGCCAGAACGGGAGCGAATACTCCCTTCTGTGGGCCGGAACCTATTCTGGAAATAGCCAAAAGTATGGCCGAAGGCGTCTCTGAGAGAATCGACTCGAGAGAGCATAATCGTCACTGGAGGCTAAGTATAGTGGCAAAACACGGCAAAATGGTCATGCCTTAGAGTTGGGTAGAAGAAGAACCAGAGGCACCCTGGGTCTAAACAGGTATCAGATTTCTCTGATAACGGGCCTGTTTACTGGGCATGGTAGGTTCAAGAAACATCTACACAAGGTGGGATTGGTGGATTCAGAGCCCTTGTGTAGACTGTGTCAGGAGGAGGAGGAGGAGACGGTCTCTTACCTGCTGATTGATTGCGTTGCAATCGGCAGATTGCGGTACGAGATCTTCGGCACGTTGAGGCCGGGGGGAAATCGTACTCCAAGAAGGTTCTGAACCTCATGAAGAGGGGGAGCTTCCTCTACTTTGGTTTCGACGGGTTGGCACAATAAGCCTCAATGGGAGGCTGTAGTGCCTTGGTTTGAGTCCCACCCCCTGCATCATTTTTAATTCTAATTCTTATTCTAAATAGAAGGTTGCTGACTGGTTGTTAACTGGTCTTAAACTGTGCTGAACTGTTCCGTGACGCTCTATTTGTTACTAACTAACTTGAAGGAAACTTTTTTGATTCATTTTTGTGTTTCTCCACTCTTCGGTTCCTTATAAATCTATAATGATTACGGATCCCATTACGCCCTAAATATGAAAAAGGAGGTTTTCAATGACAACTTGGGTGTTTTTTGTTTGTGAACGACATATCTCAAAAAAAAAAACTCGCAAGAACCTTAAATTAGTTATTCAAATTACGAAGCACATCCCGCTTGTGATACGAATGTTACAAAATTCATCAACTAGAAAATGGGGCGTTACCTACGCGTTAAAATTTACATACTAAGAAAAAAAATCTACAGTTCTATCCCCACTTTTATTCAAAGCTATCTCTAGAAAACTTTCTTTCTGAAGGTTTTTGAAAGGTGCTGCTAAATTGTCACTTCAATAAAATATACGGTTCTACTGTCTATCATAAATAACATTAATGGTAATTACTACTATTCCATGTTTAAAGAAAATATAATAGGTTTGAGAAGGAGAGAATTGGGTTAGATATAGATAAATGTACTAGAAGTAAAGCTGAACACTGTATAATAAAAAAGTAGCACAAGATGCCTCGATTTACACTAAAATATATAAAATAATACTGAGAGATTTAGGGTGAGAAAGAGAAAGGTTGTTGACGCGCTGTGACTGCTGTATGAACTCTGCTGCAATACTCCCCCGTAGCTGTTATTCAAACAGTTTCTCCCACTCTAGTCTGGCCTAAGCTATAGAGTGATCCTATCTAATTTTATGTCTCCTCTCTCTCTGCTATGGATCCCTCTCTTCGGATCTCATCACAAAATATGTTTACCGGAAATGCAACTTAACACGAAAGCTTTGAGTTTGGGGGGGGAATTTTCTAGGAAACAGCTGCAACGAATTTCTTTAAACTTGGAATTGAAACTGCATATTAATATACTTACCCCTTTTATTTGTAACGTTTTCGAAACAATTAATTTTTGGGGGGAATCTGTGTGACGATATATTTCAAATGTTCATAGAGACACTTGATTATTATATAATAAGTATACCAAATTATGTAAAAATCCTGTGGGTCATTTTGCGCGAAGTCGGCGTATATAAACATGCAGTAGAGTGTTGTTGTTACTTCGTTTTTGGGTTTTAATGCCCACATACAGTCAAAAACGTTTAACAAGAAAATCGCTTAACATGAAAAAATCGGTTAACACGAAATCATACTGCGGTCCCGACAAAATACTATGTAATTTCATACATTTTTTTTTTGTCTTAACACGAAACAAATATTGCTCAACACGAAAAGATTTCACTTCTCGGACGAACAAAATATACCTGTTTTGTGCAATCACATCGTCACGAAGATTTTTTTGGCTTATTTTTTTTTTTTCGTTAGACGGAACAAAATAAACAATGGCTGCCACTGTTGATAGGTTTCCGCTTGTCTTTGACTAGGTAAAGGCACCGTCATTGTCAAAACATTTCAGTTAGTTTTCAAATTTGATGAATTTGGTGTTTTTTTTTATTTATCTCAATACATTACTTATTTTTTTACGTGTACAATGGCAGAGAAATCGGGACGGAAACAAACCTCTATTTTATCTTTCAACACGAAAAAATATTTCGGTTCCCTCAGTTTCGTGTTAAACGATTTGTACTACCTAATCGGAGAATTAAGTTTCCACCTATCTGCTAACCTTTATTTTTGAGTTATTTCACTTATATATACACTTGGCTAGAACGAGTTAACTTTTCAAGATCGTACAAAGCGCTGACATTCTCATATCATCGTTATATGAAATTTGGAATTGTTATTATACCTTCTATTTCATTATTATTATTTTTTTTTTCAACTTAAGGCGCGTCCAACATCTATTGTCATTGGCGCCGGGAGTCTTCTCAATGCACTGCCTTCTCTCGTTACAGACAACACTGTCCATCACCGGATAGTGAGCTATAGAGGCTCCTAGGAAGAGAAAATCTAAGGGCAGCACTGTTGGATTTGAACCCAGGACCTCCGCATTGCTAGTCCAGCACACTACCACTTAGCTAATCCCTTCCCTTATTTCATAAATCATTTATATTATTTTCAATAATAATATTTCAATGTTTTATAATATTTTCAATAGAAAAACATTTCAGTCGCTTTTATTCGTTATATTAAAATTAATTAATAAACTGGTATATACCTATATATACAAAATTAATTAATGATAAATACCGGCAATATGTTATTCTTTTTTCATTACTCAATACGTTATTATCTTTTAAAGATGAACGCACTGTTATTATTATTATTGTCTGCATCTTTCTATTTACAGTTGTATTGCGAACTTTTAATAAAAATGAAATGCTTTATAAATGAAATACTAACAGACAAACCTTAATACAGTATTAACCATTGTTTAACTTTATAAAGGAAATTGTTACGTAATTTTTAATTAATTCTAAAATTAAATAAATGTTAAACGAGTGGACTAAATCGTTTTTATCCATATTCACAAATAAAATAACAACAGTTGTTATTATTGTATTACCTACCAAACATACAATCTTTTGTTTTAAGTATTTATATTAGTAAATATAATATAAAAAAACTAGGAGTAAGAGAAAGTAAAAATACAGATGAGTACATACCGTGTTTATATCAATGTAAGGGTTGTCACATACAGTTAACTACTATTCTATATTGTAAATCAACTTTCATTGAGTGTTTATATTTTTCTCTAACTTTTATTCATATTTTTTCTTATAAATGTCATATAGATTTATTATATTCTTTTTATTTTCTCTTACAATTGTAAAATAAAACTTTGCATTTGTAATAGATTTTCGAAACTTACATTTCAGATATAAATAAACTTTCTTTCACATTTTTCAATTCCTTTTTAAATAATCAATTTATCTGTACTAAGTGTAAAATTTCCATACTCAAAAACATTGTCTTCTAGTAACTATAGATAAAAATCTGATGTGGAACACTCACACAAAATTTCTCTTACTGCTTAAAGGTTAACTCCTAGAGAATTAATTTTCCCCAGAAAAATGTTTTAAATAAAAGGGACATTTATTTATATTTCAGTAGTTAGGAAATTCAAAGTTTAAATAAATATAAACATATAATAATAATAATAATAATAATAATAAATAATATATAAATACATAATATATATATTATATGTTACGGTCCTGGCTCTAATATTAATTGTTATGGTCCTGGAAAGTAGGTATATTTGAAAGTCGGTAGATTGCGGTAGAGCAGTAGAGGTTAAGGAAGGTTAGAAAGAGAAGGTTAAGAGAGAAATAGTATGGCGGCATAAAAGGTAATAAGGGTATGGTAATAAAAGGAATCTGTTTTTGTTTTTGTTCTGTTTTAAGGATAATATAAGAAGTTCTGTATAGAGTGCATTTTGGACTTTTCCTTGAACCTTGTTGTAGTTGTAGCTGCATAGAATCAACCCTAATTGGCACAAGAGTGCCACTACCAGGTGCAACTATATTTCATTTTTCAATTCAGCAAATGTAACACTATATATAAATGGTAAAACCGTACATTGTACTAATATGATACTTTAAAAGGACAGCTTAACGCTATTGTTTCTTAGAAAATGTTTTAAATTAAAGTGGTATTTTGGTATGTAGAAATCTTAGTTATGAAGTTCCAAGAAAATCATCTGAACGTTTCTTTTCTGGTTGATGGATTTTAACTGAAATCTTCGTCAGATGTTGTGGTGTTTCTTTTATACACATACAGAACGATTTGCTAAAAACATTTTTTCGTATTCAGGGGATCTCAAAATATCTATTTCCGGTGAAAGATTAATTTCGGAAATTTTGAAACTAGCAGTAAGAGAAAGTATTAATGAGTATATTTCATACAATTCTATTTTTGGTCGGAAAAACAGTAGGATTGTAGAGTTATCAGTGCTAGAAGAGATCAGAGATTTTTCCCTTTGAAATCGATGAAATTTTTCCTAGTTGTTGAAATCGACCAGTTTTAGCAGTCACCTATCTTTAGGATTTCTTGTTAAATAGTGTTAAATATGTCATAAAATTAATTAGGCAAATGTGTGAAAGCTGATTTTTGTATAGTGCAATCTTATGATTTCAGTAAATTTACGGCCTCTTTCTCTGAAATTCTGATGGGAGTTAACGTTAGAACTATAAGAATTGTCGAAGAAAAAGTGGTGTGAGTGAATGTTTTACTTGTAAACCGGGGGAAAAAATATCAAGGTGATCTGATAGAATTTATTTTTTGGTACTGTTTACTTTC
>JAAEAF010006962.1:0-29763 GCA_011037195.1 Triatoma infestans
TGAAAGTATATTGGAACCAGTGAGCACTTGTAACCCAAACCCCGATGATGCATTCACTATAAATACTCACCTACACACTCCAATGAGTTTCGGCTTGTACATAAAAATAAGTGATGAATTAGATATAATTGACCATAGTCTTCCTACCATTTATATACAGAGGGCCTGATGCAGCTAAAAAAATGCATTCTATACTTAAAGAGCATTGCAGAAGCTGTGGAGGATCTGTACAACATTAACATAGCTATGAAACCCCTAACCCCTGAAGAAGAAGAAAATTTCAACTGCGCCAATACTTGTTACATGTGTGATAGATTTTTTACTGATGAAAATGGAAAGGTAAAAGATCATTCACACATTTCAGGCGCTTATAGAGGCCCAGCACATAATAAATGTAATTTGCTGTGTAAAAAACTAAATTTTGTTCCAGTATTCTGTCATAATCTTAGTGGTTATGACGCACATTTCTTAATTACCCAATTGGGTTATGATGATAAAGAGATATTCGTTATCCCCACTTCAGGGGAGCGGTATATCTCTTTTACAAAAAGTATTAGTGAAAACATGAAGTTAAGGTTTGTAGACACATTTCGATTTATGGCCTCCAGTTTGGACAATTTAGTGAAAAATCTTGCAAATTTAACAGAAACGTCAAACTTCTTCAGTCCGGATGTGATGCATCTGGTAACTAGGAAAGGTGTATTTTCCTACGAGTATATTTCATGTTGGGACAGGCTAGGAGATAGTTCATTACCCTCCAAAGAAATGTTTTATAGTAGCGTTAAGGGGGAGGATATAAGTGAAGACGATTATCAACACGCCCTCAACGTTTGGGATGCATTTTCATGCAAAACTCTAGGAGAATATAGTGATTTATATTTGAAAATTGATGTATTAATTCTCTCCGACATATTTGAACATTTTAGAACGGTAACTATTGGATCTCATAAACTTGACCCCGCTTATTACTTCACTTTACCAGGTTTGTCTTGGGATGCAATGTTGCGGCTAACTCAGTGTAAATTAGAGCTCCTCACTGAATATGACCAAATTTTGATGATTGAGAGAGGGGTAAGGGGTGGAATCTGTCAGGTATCACGCAGATTTGCCGAGGCTAATAATCATTTCATGGATGATTATAATCCTTCGTTACCATCCACTTTTATAGCATACCAAGATTGCAACAATCTATACGGTTTTGCAATGAATAACTTCCTCCCTTATGGTGATTTCAAATGGGTTGAACCGGGCAGTTTGAATCTAGATTGTTTAGGGGAATGTGATGAAACTGGATATATATTAGACGTTGATATCGAGTATCCACCTGAACTCCATAATAGTCATAATGATTTGCCATTCTTAGCTGAAAATATTTCAGTAGAAGGTGAAACTAAATTAATACCACATTTTAGACCTCGCAAAAACTATGTATGTCATTACATGATATTAAAACAGGCTTTAGCACATGGTTTAAAATTAATACGAATCAATAAAGTTTTGCAATTCAAACAGTCGGCATGGTTAGCACCATATATACAGCATAACACCGAACTACGTAAGAAAGCTACAAATCAATTTGAAAAGGACTTATACAAATGTTTAATAATTCAGTTTTTGGTAAAACTATGGAAAATGTGCGTAATAGAATTTCTATCAAACTTGTGTCAAATCCATTGAAGTTAGAAAAATTAACAGCTCGACCTGACTGTCTAGATTATGTTATATATAACAAATCTCTGGCAGCTATACATTTAGCCAAGAATAGCATTCTGTTTAATAAACCTATTTACACAGGTCTTTGCGTTTTGGAATTATCAAAATTACATTTATACTGGTACCATTATAATGTGATGCGTCCATATTTTGGGGCTGATAGGTTGCAGTTGTGTTATATGGACACTGTTCATTCATTTATCTAATTAAAACAGATAATTTATTTAATGATTTACTGCGGATGCGAAATTATTTAGATCTGTCTAACTATCCCTCATCAGGCCACCCATTGATCCAAATCTTATGTCAGGAATTCAATATGGCATCATGTGATATCATTACTGAATTACAAAAGAATAAAGCAGCTGTAGGTAAATTTAAGGATGAAGCCGCGGGGGTAATAATAACAGAGTTTATTGGACTCCGCCCGAAAATGTATTCGCTACGACTGGGAGGTTCCAAAATAATAAAAAAGGCAAAAGGGGTAAAAAAAACCTGTTCTAAAACATTCCATAACATTTGATGATTATGTTGCTTGCTTACTGACAAACGAAGCAATTAGGCATTCAATGGTTATGTTTAGAAGTAAGCAGCACGTCATGATGACTGTACAACAGAATAAAGTAAGTTTATGTCCTCTAGATAATAAAAGGTATATAATTGATTCAATTAATACTCGGGCTCTGGGGCATTTTTTAAATGAATAGAAACAGCTAATGTAACTATCTATGATTATGTTATAATTTATTTGTGTGATATTGATGACATGTATTTTAGTTTTGAGCTAATAATGTATAGAAAATAATTTCTATATACCCTTTTCTGTTTTATATGTAGTGCTTGTAATCATATTAATAAAATATTAATTCACCCTTATATTATTATATTGTAATAATTCAAAAAATAAAAATTATGTTCTTTACTAATATGTATAAAAATTTTACCTCCACTCATTAAGTAGAGGGGGTAATTTTAAAAAAAATAAAACTTTAAAAATAATAATTGTGCCTTAATTATTGACCTATATATCTGGTTTTAGGAGAAATAATAATACAAGAAATAATTTTAAAAAAGAGTTTTATTTAATTCCATGTTTTTTACACCAAGTACAGTTATCATAATGTAATTTACAAGGACATTCTTTTATTACTTCTTCTAAAAGTATCATTCCAAGTACACACACTGAAGACATTTATTTCTTATTTGGATAAACCCATTAAAAGCCAGCAACTCCGGGCTCAGTGGTAGTTTATAGGAGGTTCTAAAAGTATTCCCCCTAACACTAGCGTTGGTAAAATCTACCTTGGAAGAGTTCTGAAGTATCCAATTAGCTAACATTCGACCAAACTGTAGAGCACAATTGTATTTAGAATCAGCGTGATAGTTACACTTGTTGAAGTGATGATATAGAGATAGATGTTTTATACTGGGGCAGCCAAAATCTTGAAGATTAAACACAGTCTTTCCAATTATATTACCCAAGAATTTACATTTTTCATCTCCTTTTGCAAATAGGTAAGTATAATTGACGGTTGCAGTCTTCAAAATACCATCAAATTCAGAATAGTCAATATCACCAGCCCCCCATCCAATTCCATGAAGGTTTCTGTATACCCATCTATTGGGTGATGAGTCTGGATTTCCATAAGATGGGGGTTTGAATATCCAGTGCTTCTCTATATCATTAAAGTCAACAATTGCCAGCTCCTTTACGATAAATGTGTGATCAACACTTTGATAGCCTTGTATATCTATCACTACAGCACACATGATGGACTGTAAATATCTCCTTTACAATACTTTAATTTATATCAACTCCACCCCACCACATCACCAATTATATTCTTCTGACGATGCCAGATAAAGGGTTATATTCCACGAGGCTGTCATGTAAAATTAAGGCATATGCTGTGGTATTAGCCTTGAAAGCTTCAGTACATTCTATCTCTAACCTAATGTCAACAGAAGATGATCTTATGGCTTCCGATTGACGAGAACAGTCTATTACAATAATAGGTGCATAATCTTTAAAATGATTTTTAGACATAAGAGGTTGGTTTGCTTTTCCATAGTAACTATGTTGAAAATTTTGATACATATAATACAGAAAACTGAAATAATTCTTGGAAAAATTTACATTTAAGTCGTCATAAGGATAGATCTCTGAATTTAGGTGTAGTTTAACATTAGTAATGTTGTTTTGATCGAAAATTGATGGATCTGCTAGTTTGTTATCTTTTCTGTTGGTTTGAAATGCAATTATCACATAACGGGGTTTTTCCAAATTTGTTGTAGTTTTCAATGTCCATGTATGCTTAGTTGTAGCAGGTAGGGTTGGATATTCGATAAGATCCCATGATCGAAATGCCATGTGTATGGTCTTCCCCTTATTGATAACATTCAAGAACTTCAGTTTTTGTTGATCAGACACTTTTACATATGGGATTCTCCATTGCACGGATTTAAGTTTAACAGAAGCGTTAACTGCTGCTCCAACGGTGAAAATAGAATCATTATCACTTCTACTTCTATGCAATATTAATTCATGTTTCCCTTGTAGTATTATTCTATTGTAATCTTCAAAGAAGCCCATAACTGTGTCTAGTGGAATGCAGCAATCAAAATTACCATCATCATCAATAAGCTTGACATCTGTATTAGGAGACATCCAACCGGCAATTTCCAGTGCTTTAACTTTATCACTGTTGAAAGATACGTAACCTTTAAGGGTGCTGACAATTCCTGGGTTACGGACGTGGTCAACTAAAACTCCATTTAACTGATATTTGATTTCATCAAAGAGAAACATAAAAGCATTCCTCACTAATCTCACATCTAAACTTGCTGAAGATTCTTCTTTTTCTACTTTTCCTTGAATATAAAGAAAACTCTTTGATGGAACTGTAAAAATGTCTTGTTGTTGTACTGAAATAATTATCTCATCCGAATTGTTCAGCGATTGTGTATAAGGTTGGTGTGTGTGATATTCATAATTGGTTATCCTCTCTTCGAAAATCACCCCATCACTTACATTTAATACTTCTTCCATTGTGGTTTAACTAAAAGCCCTATTTGTTGTAGAAAGTAAACGTTTGAAGGTGTTAACACTCTGTGGGGGGAACGTTGAATACTGGATGGTTTAACTCCAGTGTTACTGCTTTTATACCTTTTAAAATCAATACCCATTTTTCTTCAAATGTAATCGAATAGTAATTACTTCTTCACAAAAGTTCACCAGATTATTATCTTGATCTGTAAGAGACAGCGTAATATTATCAATTCTCTCACCAATGACTGGAAAATAAATGACTGGTGCAGGTTCATGGTGGGACTGTAGGAGAAAACTCATATACCGTATGACCAGGTTTGCCATTTCTATATGAACCTGCAGCTATATTGCAATTTACAGCAATTGTATTTACACCGTGAATTTTTACAAGCTCATCTGATTTATGAGTAATGTTTGCCTCCAACACTTTATGTTGAGTAAATCCTAGTAAAGGACCAATTGAATACTCTTTGTTGAAATCAACAGGTTGTGTACACTTGAACTCAATTTTCAAAGTATTAACATTTCCTTTCATTTTAATTGAATCAGGTGATTCCATGTTTCTTTTTAGATAATCTGCTATAGCTTCAACCTCATAGTTCCCAGTAGGAATACTAATCACTCTGTCACCATAATAAAATTTATTGTTTACATTTTCAATTATATTTGGAATTGAGTTATAAGATTGGAAGCTAAGTATGCCAACCTTATAGTCAGCTCCGTCCAGTAAACTAATTGGTGGAAATATATCAGCGCTAAGGATGCTGGATGTACCTGTTAAGGTAAAAGTGTAAGACATGACTAATGTCCGCAAACTTTGTTATGCATTATTATAGAGAAATTCTAAACATAAATGTCCACAGTAAGGCGTATTCCAGTCTTGATATCTTTCACGATTGTACATGATTTCACAGTTGTTAAAATAACTTAATATTTCTAATGGTGGTCTAAGATTCCCAAATGGATCAAAATACATAACCTGATTACCTTTTTTAATATACGCTACCCAGTGAGTTCCAACATTGTACGCTGAATCTAGATTTACAACAGCACATTCTTCAGCTTTAGGAAATTTTGGTAGCGTGTCACGCATATATACACCCCTAAAGTGTGGAACATTTTTAGCATATTTCATTAATTCTATGTTTGTGAGTGCTCTGTTAGGAAGTAGTCAGTGTTTTTTTCTAATGTAAAGTCCATATCCTTTTTTATATGGTTTAAGATAAAATCCTTGACCAATTTGCTGCTCTTCCATTTTTCTATTATGTCTTCTCATTTCTTCTAACTGATCCCTTGCAACTTGGGTGTCCTTTACTGCCTTTGCTATTGCTGATGCTCCACCAGCTAAACTTCCTAATGCAGATAATCCCGCAAATAATGGGACTATAAACGGAAGAATTCCACCAGTTCTTGGTATTGGTAAAACTCTCGGTATTTTCGATGGTTTTGAATTTTTTAAATAAATTTTTGCCTTTCTTAGAGCCTTCTTTGATGCACCACTAATCGATAAAGGTGAAGTCACACGTGCTGCTTTTATAACATCTTTAATAGTTTTTTTTACCTTTTTCCCCCACCACCCAATTTCACTTTAGCTTTCATTGCGTTTGTAACTGCCCAGGCTGATGCCTTCTCACCAAAAGATGCGTCACTAGCCTTTGTTCTTTGCCAAGCTTTATCAGCGAGTATAAGGTCAGCCTTATGCCGTGAATCTAGATCTCTGTGTTGAGAGTATGCAATGTCGTGCTCCCTACAGGCTTCGTCCAAAGGATTAACGCCTCTATCACCTCGTTTTAATCTTTCTTGTAATTTAGTTCCTGGACCGCAAAATCTATAACCGGGTATGTGCACTTCAAAAGGTAGTTTGTTAATCACTGAATTTATAAGACCTCTTCCAACAGTTTTTCTTCTCATAATGATGGCATTAGTGGGATCTGAAACTATATATATATATCACACCCCCTTACCAAACATGTTCAATATGCGTTTAGAGAAGCAAAACGAAAGTTTACCTATCTGCAATCTCCTGAATAATTCAATTGGTGACCATGTGAAAATTAATCGTCATGGAGCATTACTGCCTGATAATATCCGAGCACTTATTTGCGGAAGTTCAGGCTCTGGTAAAACCAATCTTATGGCTTGTTTGCTTTTACAACCAAATGGGCTGAAATTCACACACATATACATATGCAGTCAGTCGCTTCAACAAGAGAAATATTTATATTTAGAAGAGATTTTTAAACTAGTTCCAGAAATAGGATTCCATACAGTAAACACCACTCAACAAATAATTACTCCTGATAACGCAGAACCAAACTCTGTCATAGTATTTGATGATATTTCAATGGATGAGCAAGAAAATATTAGGAAATATTTTAGTATGGGCCGTCACAAGAACATTGACTGCTTCTATCTTTGCCAAAGTTATGCCAGGATCCCTAAACATCTTATTCGTGACAACGCCAACTTTATCTTATTGTTCAAACAGGATGATTTAAATTTAAAACATGTTTACAGTGATCATATAAGTTCTCCCAACGTACCATTTGATAAATTTAAACAAATGTGTTATATATGCTGGGAGGAACCGCATGGATTTATAACTCTGGACAAAACAAGAGATTCTAACAATGGTAGGTTTCGGAAGGGGTTGGACACATTTATCTATATATAAGTTGGTAGTAGAATAGTTTTCTCATTCCGTTATGGATCCCAAGGTTACTAAACAACTTATTGAAACTTCTAAATCTCTACGCAACAAATTCAAAAGTATGAAGCGTGGACTTCAATCATCTCAGGAAGAACTAGAAAAGAGTTTGAAACCTATAACAGAACCACTACAAGAGCTGATTCAACAGGGAAAACGGGTAAAACAAGATTATCTACCTCTGAAAGTGAAAAAGGAGGGTTCAACTGCAATGGAGTCACTGGTTAAACCTTCTACTAAAGATGTTTCAACAGAAACAGAATCTCTAATTAAAGAACCTTTACACTCACCAATTAAAGCTTCTACTCCTGTGCACCTAAAAAGGTATACTGCCCCAATAAAACAAGAAGAAACGTTTGAAAATGTAGAAGAGATCACTCCTTTAGAGTACGTAAGAAAAATTGATAAACAGGAATTGGAGAAAACTTTAAGGGGGGAAGAAGATATTGGCTCTTTAATAGAACCATATTTACTGAAAATAATTAGTGCCGATCCTAGAGATTTTGATGATAGATATGGAATTAGAATCCTACCAAAAGGTGGGATGACCATTGGAAATGCTCAGGTAACCATAGCTGGTGATGATATTAATGTAAATGGAAAATGGTATGAAGGTACACCAGGTTTGTTACAATTGTTATTTTTAAAACAACCGACAGAATATTCAGAAAATGATTTAGACAGTTATAAAGACATTTTAATTAGAAGTAATGCGCATAAGCGACAGTTTAGTGAAGAAAAAGGAATGAGTTCCAGCAGAGGATGGAAATACAGAAATATCATCGCTCCTCTTTTCAAGCCCCTCTCCAAATCACCGGAACAAATTTCAATACAAACTAGATATACTCCACCAGCAACTGCTTCAAACAGACAAACACCTCTGACTTTGATTGCAACAAGACCTAGTAAATACCCGCTAAGATCGAGGGAAACAATTGGTAAAGGCATGTGGGAAGGTCAAAGTATTTATGAATATTGGGATGATCCCAACGAACTGGTAGATCGACTTAGGCTACTATATGCTTCAACCAGTGCAGGTCATACAGGACATGAAAATGAAATTCAATCCGTAATTGAAGAGCTGAGAGAGGCTAATATTATTTATTAAACTGGTATGGTATGGGGAATTGTTCATTGCTAGCTTAACCACCACAGAATAACATGCCTGTTGACAAGTTTGGTAGATCATTACCCCAAATCAAGAAAGTATTTCATGCAAGTGATGATGAAGATGGTGATTATATTGATTTTGAAAATAAACGGTTAGTGGGAGTGAGTGATCCTTTAAGTGGTTCCGATGCTGTAAATAAGAGATATCTGGAAAAGTATGTTACTACAAAAAATGAATTTATTACTAAAACCTACTTGGAAAGTTATATAGATCAGTTAGATTTGGTAAGCAAGTTGTACCTTCAGAACTATCTAGATGAACATTTCATAACAAAAAATTATCTTTTACAAACATATGATCAGGCTAGAAAACTAGTGACTCAGAATTATGTAAATCGTTTATTTGAAACAATAAAAAACAGACTGAGTGCATTGAATCCGAATATTCCTTTAACAGCCCATCAACTTAAAACAATTTTCGATTAAGTTTTTAAGGGTTGTGGTTAAATATAAGATTTAATCTTTAGAAATAAAGATCAGATGTGAGAGATTCCGTAAAGGATAAAGTACCAAAAACTATGTCCTTCAAGGAGGCTGTAGTTGCTGAACTTCATAGGCCAGCACGTTCACGCTACCCTCGAAGACGTACATTGCTCAAAGGTGTTGATGACTTATGGCAGGCTGATTTAATGGAAATGATACCATATGCTCGCCAAAATAATGGTTACAAATACATATTAGCAGTGATTGATTGTTTTTCAAAATACGCCTGGGTGAAACCTGTTAAATCCAAAGGCGCTCAAGATATCACTCAAGCTATGGAAAGTATTTTTAATTCAGCTGGAAGAGTACCAAAAAATATTCAGACTGATAATGGAAAAGAATTCTACAATGTTTCCTACAAGAAGCTCATGAAAAAGCACAACATAAATCATTACAGTACTTACAGCCAAATTAAAAGTTCAATTGTTGAAAGATTTAATAGAACCTTTAAATCTATGATGTATCGATTGTTTAGTCTTCAAGGTAACTACAATTATACAAAACATTTATCAGATCTCATAAATAGCTACAACAACAAAGTACACCGTACGGTGGGTATGACACCATCAGAAGTAAATTCTGATAACGAAGAATTCTTACTAGCTAATGTTTACTCTTCCAAAGTAAAACGAAAAGATAAACAGCGATTTAATAAAGGTGACTATGTACGAATTTCGAAAAGAAGAACTCTATTTAGCAGAGGATATACACCCAATTGGAGTACTGAAATATTTAAAATTAAAAATGTTCGTGAAACTATTCCATATACTTACGTGTTGGAAGATTTGACAGGACAGCCTATTCAAGGAGCATTTTATACCCAAGAACTGCAGAAAACTAAATATAAAGATGTATATCTTGTAGAAAAAATATTAAAACGGAAAAATGATAAGCTTTATGTACGATGGTTGGGCTTTAAAAAGCCTACTTGGATAAGTACAGAAAACTTAATAAATTAATAATTTCTTTGTGTATGTGATTTTTTTTATGATTTCCTTCTTAACTATTCTAACAATTAACAATTTTTTTAAACTAGAGGTTTAAATAAATATAAAACTTGCGTTGGTGAGTAAAATTGTTTATTTTTTTTGATAATATGGAAACAATGTATTAGGAGTACAAAGTTTTGACAGATAATTTAACTGAAAAGTTACATCTTCAAACAGGCTTTGAAGTTTTAAGTATTCATTTCTAAGCAGGTTGATCTTGGTAGGTTGAAAACTTAGAAGATCCTCCAACCAAGTTGCTTTTCCCTGGATGGAAATCACTTTGTATGTAAACTTAAGAAAATATATTGTTGCATTCTTAAGGTTAATTTCATTTGGAGGAATTGCTTGTTTTCCGTTGAAGAAGTCATTGAAAGTCTGCATGTTTGACTCCAGAGTCAGCCAGTCTTCAACATGTAGATAAATAACATCTTTTCTCGACCTCACCGCTACCAGAGGCACATAATCTTGGGAGATACCAGTTATTAATACCTTAGAGTGGTTTTTGTTGAGTGGAAAACTTGTAGTCAGTTGTAGACCCATTTCACATCTAGCCATGCTTGTGTGCAACTGATTCAAAAAAAGTTCACATCACTTGAAGTTTAAAGATCCCCACTTATCACCAGACCATTTAAATTATTATCAATATCCTTGGACAAGAATGATATGAGTACACAATGACATGTATCTGGCCCCATCTGTTGGTCAGGGTTCGACCAAACGCATTGTTTAAAATGTTTGTTAGGTGCTCTTTCAATGAATTCAGCAGCATATTTTTCCATTTTCAATAATTTTCTATTTAAGTCAATAAATCTTTGAGCTAATTCAATGTTGTGAAGATTAATAGTAGATAATTTCGATATAAACTTTTGATAATTTTCACTATTTACAATATCCATCCAACGATCTGCCATTGTTGTGTCTCCGTCACACTGTGAGCATTAAATGAAATAAAAAAACAATTTTGGTTTGTAATATAGTAGTAAAAGACTATCAGCTTTTTAGTGCATAAAGGTTGATGTACAGATATAAAATGTTTATTTTAAATATGCAAGTCAACTGTTATTTATTTATTTTAATAAATAGACATGATGTGCAGATAGCTAGAGAAATAGTGTAAAGAGAACCAGAAAATATTGCATTTTATCCCCACTATGACTTCGTCACGTAACAAACTACCAACACCTTATTGTTATCTCCTTGTACATCACCTTATATGGTATTGATTGTACTAAAGTAATACAGGAAATGTATTTCCTGGTTGGATGTAAAAGAAGATGTGCACTTTGAAAAATGTGCACGTAATCATCTTATATTTTGTGATTATTAATTGTAGTTTTAAATACTACATTTTACCCAACCCTGATGATGTCACGTAACAAACATTGTATGTGCACTAATATTCATAATTTTATACCTTTTGATTACTAATTATAGTAAACGACTTTTTGCAGAGAGAGAGAGCGTTTGAGCGAGAGGGAGTAGAAGAGAGGGGTCCTCTCCTTTTCATACAATTATTCTAACCTCCCCCCCACCCATCCCGCCTCTTCTTCCTCCAGACAGCTAGAGAAGAGAACCAGAAAAACGACTGAGAGAGAGAGAGCGTTTGAGCGAGAGGGAGTAGAAGAGAGGGGTCCTCTCCTTTTCATAAAACCATTCTACCCACCCTCCTTTCCACCAATCACACATCTTCTTCCTCCTTGGCCGCCATGTTTACTGAGCCAAAGACCTCCTATTTACCCTACTACAGTTGATCAATTTTAAGAACTCAAAGAGAGGAAGCATTTAATGATAATAAAGAGAGAAAGTTCTGAAGTTATGTGCAGGCTGTGCAGTAAACCGCTTGGTGGTTGCTAATACATTGCAGTGCTACAAAGAGGCGGGCCCATATGTTCACTCCTGAGGACCCCAATATGAACGAAACTTGGTCATTGATTATTTCCATTATAAGGATGGAAGAAGGTTAAAATTGATCGATATTAGT
Source organism: Triatoma infestans (assembly GCA_011037195.1). NCBI lineage: Eukaryota > Metazoa > Arthropoda > Insecta > Hemiptera > Reduviidae > Triatoma > Triatoma infestans. The sequence goes on from JAAEAF010006962.1 coordinate 12,093, forward strand.
TAGAGTTATAAGAGGATGTGAAAATGGCAGTGATCACCATCATTGAATCTATTAACATAGACAAAGTATGGAGAGCGACCTAGGATCGGTAAAAAGACAGAAGTAGCAGAAGAAGTTATATTTAAAGAATCATTAAAGCCTTGCAAACTCAGTGATGACAAAATTGCAAAATTCGTATCAACTTGATAAAGAAAGAAAATCTATAGATATCAATTATTATTGGCACAGCCATGAAATAGGGACGAGTTAAATTCTTTCAAAAAGTTCATAAAGAAAGCAGTGATAGCAGTTTGCAGTTACTATTACAGAAATGAGATGATAAAAAAGTCCTGTAGACGAAGGAACTTCAAGTACTAATAAAACAAAAGAAAATAATTTGGAAGCAATATTTAACAAACACAGGTCAGGAAAATCGAGATAGTATAAGACATACGGAAAAGAAGTAAGCAAGTGTTAGAGGAAACGAAGAAAATATGAAATTATTGGAGCAGAAAGTTGGAAGAAAATGTCAAATCTAATCAAAAACTAATTTATAGAGGGCAGAAAAATATGAGTAAAGAAAAACCTGTTCCTTAATTCATACAGGTCAATGAAGGTGAAGGTTTTGATAAAACCAGAAGAAATAATTAAGAGGTAGAAAGAGTATTTTAAAGAACTTGTAATTAAACACGATTCTGGTTCAGAACTAGTGACTGAAAAAATATCTTTATGGGTAGAGGGCAAGATCTTAGAAAAAAGATTATCTTAGAGCAGTATAGCCTAACCTGGATGAGGAACAGTATGAGGTTCAGATGCCAAAAGTACACTCAAGGACCGTATATTTTCTTTGAAGCAAATATCAGAAAAAGCCATCGATCTGATGAAGGCATTTGATAAAATTAAAATACAAAATGTTCTAATTGGATAGGAGGGCAAAAGAGTGAATAACGGAACGATTTCAGCGGTAAAAAACTTGTCTAAAAAGAATAGAAAGATAGTAACGACCTCACGAAACATATCAAGCGAATTCCAGACAAGCAACGGAACTCGACAAGGGTGTAGCAGACTCAGCCCTCTTCTTTGCCACTAGCGAGCGATGATGGTGAACTTCTCTATAATTTGAATAGATTGAAAGAAGAACTAGGCAAAAGAAATATAACAATCCAAGACCAAGTTAACTAATATTGGGAAAAAGTCAGACAGTGCAACGGGCAATCAGAGTAGGATATACGGCAAGAGAGTGGAGCAGGTCTCGAGTTTTAAATGAATCTCGTATTAGCAAGGACGACTTCTTGGCTGTAGAAACGAGTACGGAATGAATAACCTGATCAAGAAAAGGTTTTCTAAGCCTAAGGGAAGTGTCGAAAGGCACAAAGATTTCCAACTAGAGATCAACATTTTTGCCTACATTCGCATACTCATCGCCCTCTCACATGTTAGTGTAATGGGTAATGCAGTCGCTTTTGGCGCGAGAATTCAGGGTTCAATTCCTATGAGAACAACCAGTATCGGGAGTAAAAGAGTTGGTTAGTAGTGGAATTTAGGCAGGGAAGGCCAGAACTAAACGGCGGTGGGAACCATGGCTTTGTTTACAACACGGCCCCAATCAAAATCGCCATCTTGCAAGTCTTGGTTCTTCATGGCTGTTGCGTCAAACTTTTATTTTTTCATGCACTCATACGAAGCATTGGACCTTAGAAAGGAAGTTAAGAACCAGATACCCGCAACTGAAATGGGGAATCTGAGAAAGATGGAAAGAAATAAACAGATGCGACATTTGAAGATGAAGCCAACCGAGGAAGTGACAGAGGAAAATAAGCTAAGATGTTATAGGCAATTGCTGCAATGAACCCTTCACGGACCATCAGGGCAACCTATAAAAAACCCAGGCCGAGGAACAGAGAGAGAGAGAGAAATAGGTCGAGAATGAAATGGGAGGATATTCTAAAAGGAATATATTTTGGGAAAATCGTCGAGAGCTGGTGCGGAGACAGAGAGGAAGCTCTGTATACGACCGAAGCCTAGTTTTCGTACTAAAGTCTTGAATGGACTTCTGAATGTAATTTATGAATAAGAACTGCTGTATCTATTTGAATCATATTCAACAATAGACCGAATTTAATTCCAGCCAAAATTCTGTTACGATTATTAGATACAAATTCCATAATCTTATTAAAAAGTTAAAAAGAAAATTTAAATATATAGAGATTAGAATCTTCTCCTTCTTTAAGCAAACTTTTCAGTTTATTCTCATCGTTGTATTTACCACTTTTTCCGCATTTTATACCAAACTTATTTGGTTTACTAAGTCAACAAATGCTAATTAATAAAGAATAAGAAAATTAGATGTAATGAAGGGAAACTTTGCCACTAATTAGAAAATTTTATACGCAAAGTTCCCTAACAAGCTTGCGGAGCAGCTAGCGGAGGAAATTTCGTTAACTTAGCAGTATTGTAACATAATATTGTTTCAGTGTTCATGAACTATTGGTTCAATATTGACAGTTGTAGAAACAAGTCTATTGGTTATTTGATTCAATATTCTAATTATAATTACAATTCGATTACTAAGTTCTCAGCGTTTGTTAGATTTATTAGAATTTTAAACTAAAGGAATCAACCACTTTCAACTTTGGTAATATGCGTTTAGAAAAGCGCAATTAAATTATGAGGTTAAAGGAATTTTTGGTTTACCTTTATAACATTATTCTCTTCCTCTTAGTAAGGAAAGTATTGTAATAATCGTGTCAAATTTTCAATATCGAGTCCAAAAAAAGCGGTTTTTTTAGAAAATGGTCTGTGTATGTGAACAGCATAGCTCAAAAACGAAAAACCGTAGAAAGTACAAACTTGATATGCCGTTTAGGTATCACCATGGGATCCGACAGTTAGTCATCTGTCAAAATTATTCAACCGAAAGTACCACTTTACTGAATTTTTTTTTCTACTTTCTTGCGATTTCCTCAAAAAATGACTCCAACGATTTTCTTCAAATTTTGATATATCAACCACGATTACAAAGATCTATAACTTTTATTTAAAACATTTCCCCTAGAGATTCATTTAAAGGCACTTTTGGGTAGGGATGTGTAATTGCACCCATCCACAGCAAAGAGAATGCAACCACAGCAGAGAGAAGAGAGGCCCAACCAGAGACTACTGTCTGTCTTAGGCAGGCTAGAATGGGAGAACATGTGTATGTAAGCCAGTTGGAATCTATCTAGAGGGAGCTATCATATACAACCATATAACTGTACACCAGTCATCGCATCGTGTCATATCTCTACTCTCACTATTCATTCTATCATTTTCATTATAAAGCCCAGTGCAGACACTGTAAACTTAGCTACATTATATTAGTGTCAGCATATCTCGTTCGATTAGATTTAATCAAACCTAATTTCTCTCCTCAACAACCCTATGGGGATAAGTTCTCCTTGAAAGTGCTATTCGAGTTTACTATACAATTCTATCATCTAAATAATATTAATTAGAATTAAATGTATTTTTGAAATTCCGAGTTTACAAAAAAAAAAAATCGGATGACCGGAAGTGCGTTTTTAATGAAATGAATTTTTCATTTTTCTGGTATTTTCTCGGAAACGGCTCCAACGATTTTCTTTAAACTAGAAATATGAACTACTGATATAAATGTAGTGGGAGTTTCACTAGCTTAAAATTTATCACTAAATGCTGTTACTACTGCACTATAATTAATAATATATATACACTTATGATTCTAAGGACTTGACTTAAGAGATTAAGTGACAGGGGGAGAGAAATTCAATGAAAGACTGAGAGATAGGCAAGTAAGTGGCTGATGTGTAGACTGGATCTTTGTCATTGGCTGATCGCACGGAAGGTGTCTTTGCTCTTGAAGAAGATGACAGAATGGGGCCTCCACTGTCCTTTTTTCCTTCAATTTAGATCCCTATGGTAGAGGAAGTAAGGACGATACTTCATCCCCAACCCTTGGCTGGCTTCGTTTCCTTTTATAAGACCTTGGCGTTCTTTGCGGACAGCAGGGAACTAATTTGACTCGTGATATGCTACCACATAAAGAGCAACAACTTTTATTTGAAACATTTCTCTAGAAAAAATTCATTTAAGGGCACTTTTTTTAAGGGGTTATGTTTTTTCTCTAAAGTGCTATCATAGTTGGCATTATACATTCTACCGTCCAAACAAAATTAATTAGAAATAAATAGATGGCTAAAATTCCCGAATTTCAAGAAAAAATTAGTGAACTGGAAATGCGTTTAACAGTTTTTTCAGTTTTCGACTTATTTCGACGAACACCGACAAATTTTAATTAAATTTGTTACACTAACTATAAAATTTGTCCTTTACAATTTGGAAAACTGGAGTAAGAGAAAGTTGTGTGTGTGTGTTTCATACCAAATTTTTTTCATAATATAAAACGGTTTTAAACCTTAAGTTTTCGACGAGATATATTGGGTATCACATCCCACTATCAATATTTCTTATTTTCTCTTACTCCTGGTTAAAAGTGGAAGTATTGTGATCGTCACAAATTTTTGAAAATTGAATGTTCTCAGCGGAAGTACATGTTTTGAGGTCACGTGGTGAAAAGAAAGGTTATTTTAGCAATGGTCTGTTAAGTATATTGTGTTTGGTTTGTGTGCTGTGTGTTTGTGTGTGAACAAAATATCTTAAAAGTAGCTTAAACTTCTCATTCCGTACTGGTAGTATCGCTTTAGATACGTTGGTTTCGGCCTGAATAAATCAACCGGAAGTGCGACTTTACTGAACTTTTTTTTTCAGTTTTTCGCAATATTCTCGAGCATGGCTCCAACGATTTTCTTTAATTTTCGTATACTATCTACATATGTAAATTTTTATCACTTTTATTTGAAATATTTTTCAGAAGAAATGGAAATTTGAGGGGAGGGGGTTTCTGGGGGAACAGTAATGTAAAGCTTTAAATAGTAATTCAATTCAATTCAATGGTCCTGCCACTTACGTATATTATATCAATTGAATGAAGGAAATTGGCCAAACGGAAGTGCGACTTTATAGCATAGGTTTTTAAGTTTTTTGGACTTAACTCGAAATTTACCATAATGATTTCTCTTAGGGAATTTGTGGCGTTAAATTTCAAATATTTGTGGGGTGGGGAGGGTTGGTTCACTTCCCCACACGGGTGGCTTGGTATGTGTTCCACCCCTAAAAACTCTATATTTATTTTTAGAACAAATGAGCAAAATTCGTCATCTTATATATATATATAATTGTAACACAAATGAGCGCCGTATGACGAGTCTAAATGTCAATAACTCTCTCTCTCTCTCTCTCACACACACACACACACACACATACACATACTCTCTTTTAATATATTTTTTCCTTGGCGCATCGACTTCAATGGTCATAGCGCCGGTCTCCCTTAATATTATCGCTAATTGGATTTATATGAAACAGATGAAGAGATACCAGTAATAATGTATTAGATAGAGAAAGATAATTAATGTCCATCTCATAATCCCTGTGTCTGAGAGGCTGATTGCGGTCGAGAAGGCTATTTATGTTTGAATCAAAATTAAAAAAAAAGAAAAAAAAAGAAGTTTAACTTAGTGATGTCACGCTGGTCTATTAAGCATAATATGGAGGTCCGGTTCGAATCCAGGCAGTGCTAGTTGCGGTTAGATTCTTTCGTCCTCCTGGAAACCTCTACAGCTTATTGGTCCGATGCTGGGAAGCTTGTTATAATGAGAAAGCACTGAACTGAGGCTGGCGTTGCACAAAGTAGACTGAGCCTACTGTAATGGAATCGTTTAATGTGATTCCTGATGTAGTAGATGTCTTGAAGAGGGCGGAAGTTAGTTTAGAGATTTGGAGGTTAGTGCTCGAATTATTAATACGGATTTTATAAAAATAAACTGTATTTGAACAATGATTTTAACGTAATAAATGGTAACTAATAACAACAAAATACTTAGAATTAAATAGAAGATAAATAACTAATAAATTAGAATGATAAAATAAACGAACTAAGATGCACAACTAAAAGATAATAAGTTTAAATAAAACTGTATAAGGACGCGTAAACTGCTGCTCGTATATGAAGACGTGCTCGTATAATCGTATATGATATAAATATCCCCTCTTCCAATGGGGCGATTTATATATATTTGTGTTGGCCACACTCACACCAAAACATCTGTCCTAGTGTGCGACCTTGTGCGACCTTTGTAGTTTGGTGACCACCGGTTTAGGTCAGTGGCCAGCCTTATCGGCGCTTGCTTTTGATGTAAGGGTATTTACCCTTGGTTTGTTTGTTTGGCTGTGGCCTTGTTTTGAAGTCAGTCAGCTGGCTAGGACACTAGTTGTAAATTATTCTTCCACTAGTTGGAAATTATTCTTTCTTTGTTGGGTTTGACATTGCTATGACTTTGCCAATGTCAATTATTTTTACCATGTCATTACACTACTAATGGCCATTAATGTTGTTACGTATTGCATTTCATTCCCCCTCTAAAAATAATAATAATAATATTACCAATTTATTTGAAGCTAAATACTTTTATAGATTATACTTATCCACTCGGATAACCTGATAACCTAGATATTCACTCAAGTCACTAATATCGATTAACAATCACGCCAGCATACTTTCATGTTTCCTTCACATCTAGCCACAGGCTTTAATTAAGAACTTATTAAACTTATTTGAAGGAAAATTCACCTTATAAGACTAAGTAACCGAGTCTATTAAAAAAAACTTGGAGAACACTTTATCAACTTTATTTTATATGTCATGCATTTTAGCGTTTCCATATTTTCCACCCAATTGAAACATTTTAACATTTGATTTATTAATAATATTTATAAAATATAAATAGAAACTTATTGCAGCTTTAAGTCTGTCTATACCTACTTGAGAATAATTTATGAGTAAATGTTGTTAAAGTTTGGATTAAGTTTACACTTTATACAACATATTTCTTGTACTAAAAACAAATAATACAATTAATTCATTTGGGAAATTAAAGTGAGTAACAACTAACCTTATGCTATATATGGATGTACTGTTTTGTTGGTCGTGTTAAAGATGTATACAACTTCTTGAATTGTATTGAATGTTTGTAACAATATTATACTGAGAAGAAAAATGAACACTTATTGTTGGGTCTTAGAAGAAGTCTTTCCATTAAATTTATTGTCATTAAATGACTTGTCTCTATTAATAGAGAATTTCTATTTCTATTAGTAGTTTTTTTTTGTTCTTTTCTTTCGGCCCATCAACTTATTGGTTATTAGCCGCCACTATTATCAGTTATTCCTAATATTGGACCCCTCTTTGACGGAATGAATTGGAATAACATCTAAAATTCTTTTGTCTTTTAAAATGCTTTATATATTTCAACCTTCGACAAAATATTAATATAACATATTAATAAAAAATATATTCATTGATTAATATTTTACTTTTTATTGCCATAAAACTTCATACAATAGTTTGTGCATTGTTCGAAATACAATTCAATTTAGAATTGAATAGGTATTTAAATCCATACAAACAAAAAATATACAGGGTGCCCCATTTAAACGGGCCACTTTTAAAAAAATAACTCTTAAACGAAGCAAGATATCTAAAAAGTGAACATAATGTTTGTTGAAATATTTTCGCTGTAGTTTATGATGGTGTTAATGGATTTTGGGTTTATTGCCGCCTTACACCTTAAATCGGTGGTTGAAAGTGGCGATTTCCCTTTTGACCCCCACTTTTTACTACTGTGTGATAAATGCAAGAAATTATATCTATTTTAATTGAAGAAAATTATGAGAAAAATTTTGCGAGCTTGTTGGCAAAAGGATAACCCAGGTAGAAGAAGTACAGTTACAGGAAGAGTTCATGAACCTTATTGGCATTGTCAATCCCTTCTTCTCACAGGAGAAGATTTGAACAAACAATTAGAAGAGATTCCTCCAAAAACAGTCTGAACAGACATTCAAGCCAGAACACTTCCTTCAAGAATCGCTCTCTTAAACTCAGTGCCAGTGATAGTGATTTGCCTTTATTCTAGATAAACATATGATTTATTAAGATATAGTTGTGATATTGTAAAGTACTTAAATTTGCTTAGAGAATAATATATTTATTTTAAAAACAGTGGTGCTCTCTTGATTATTACTAATACTTCTCTCTTAAACATATATACTTACAAGCCCCTTCACTAAACCGCTCAAGCCACTATAAGCTACCACTACAAACACACAACAACTCAACACACCAAATACATTTCAACTGTATTGAAAAATGATTTCCCTTTTTAATCCCCGTGTATTGAAAATTATTTAAAAAATGAAGAAAACTGCCATTAATTGTACTTCAATCATTCAAACCGTTGCCGAGATATTTAATCATAAAGATTCAATTTTCGTAGTTTTTTTTCCTATTTCTCTGTTTCATAAACTAAAATAAAAAGCAAATTTTCTTATTAATTTCGAATAAATAAGAGAGTTCAAATGCTGATAAAACTTAAAAACTTTTTTAAAGGGACTTAAAAATCAGATAAAACACCAATAAAAAATAACAATTTTTGAGTTTATTTACAAAAATCGATAAAAAATGTATTTTCTATTTATTCAAAATGACCTCCTCGGCTTAAACGGCACAGACGCAGTCGCTGTCCAACATATGAAGTTGCTAATCGTACCATGTCTGCCGCAATTGCTAAGCAGATTTGGATTAAATCTTATCTAGGTGCTTCTGGAGTTGTTGGTTTCTTGGTATAAATTTTTTCTTTGAGATATCCCCAACGAAAAAATCAAGAAGGCTTAAATTTGGCGTTCTGGCAGGCCAGCATGCCGGTCCCACCCTCCCGATGATCCAGCTATAAATGTAGGAAAATTATTTTTTTTATTGATGTTTTACCTTTTTTTTAAAAAGCCCCTTATGGTTTTAAAATAGCTTTTAAGTTTTATCAGCATTTGAACTCTCTTATTTATTCCAAATTAATAAGAAAATCCGCTTTTGACTTTAGTTTACGAAACAGAAAAATTGGAAAAAAAAACGACGAAAATTTAATCTTTATGATTGAATATCTCAGCAAATGTTAGAAATACTGATTTTCTTTATTTTTTTTAATTTTTGTCAATGCAGTTGAAATGTATTTGGTGAGTTGAGTTGTTGTGTGTTTGTAATGGTAGCTTGTAGTGGCTTGAGCGGTTTAGTGAAGGGGCTTGTAAGTATATATGTTAAGAGAGAATTATTAGTTAATCAAGAGAGCACCACTGTTTTTAAAATAAATATATTATTCTCTAAGTGAATTTAAGTACTTTACAATATCACAACTATATCTTAATAAATCATATGTTTATCTAGAATAAAGGCAAATCACTATCACTGGCACTGAGTTTAAGAGAGCGATTCTTGAAGGAAGTGTTCTGGCTTGAATGTCTGTTCAGACTGTTTTTGGAGGAATCTCTTCTAATTGTTTGTTCAAATCTTCTCCTGTGAGAAGAAGGGATTGACAATGCCAATAAGGTTCATGAACTCTTCCTGTAACTGTACTTCTTCTACCTGGGTTATCCTTTTGCCAACAAGCTCGCAAAATTTTTCTCATAATTTTCTTCAATTAAAATAGATATAATTTCTTGCATGCATCACACAGTTGTTGTGCCATCAAAAAAAAATAAAAACTGGGGGTCAAAAGGAAATCGCCACTTTCAACCACCGATTTAAGGTGTAAGGTGGCAATAAAATCAACCAACATTAACACCATCATAAACTAGAGCGAAAGTACTTCAACAAACATTGTGTTCACTTTTTTGATATCTTGCTTCGTCTAAGTGTTATTTTTTAAAAGTGGCCCGTTTAAATGGGACACCCTGTATATATAATAATTTTCTTTAAACGCACCACAGATATAAATCACTTGTATTTGAAACACTTTTCCAAAAAAAAAGTTCTTTTAAATAGTTTTGCGGTACGTTAAATTTCAAATGATAATTTTGAACTGTGCAATGGTTTGACTCTATCATTTGGCATACAGTGTAAACACATAATTTCTTCCAGCCATTTGGGCCAGCCTATGCCTCCTTCTCCTCTACTCAACCTTACCAACTCTATCTTTTGTTATAAATTAGTCCATAGTCTAAGCAAATCCATAATATTTATATAAATTTGTTAAAAAAAAAAAAAAACTAAAAAGATATTGGAGTTTTATATTTAAATTTGTGTAATATAACCAATAACAATTCTCTATATATAAGATAGGTATTTTACAATGTCTACAAAATTATGAATGGATCAGCTCAGTGGTAGCGCATTGGACTCGCACGCGGAGGTCCCAGGTTTGAGTCCGGGGTAATTGCCCTTAGATTTTGGATAGATGATGGACAGGATTGTTTGTAAAAGAGATTAATTATTATAACAAATATTAATTTACAATATTAATAATTTTTTTGAAAATAATTTATTTCGACAGTTTTTGGTAGCCCCCTGCAATCCGGAGTCTTAGATACCTTAGTCGTGCCACTGCCATAACTATTAAAACCTTGTTATATAGGTCGCGCATTGAGATTTTAAAATCTAGTGAGAGGCCGTAATTTTGCTGCTAGAATTGCCCATGATACAACTTTCCTCACAACTTTCTTAGCAATTATCTGGTGGAATCTGGATGGTGCATAACTATGAGTTTTAATTACATAGTGATAAACAGTGGATCAAGGCAGGTTTCAAGCTACAACATATATGTAGCATGCAGTAAGGTCGGCAAGAAGAAAACCTATTTCATTACAAAAAAAAAACAAAACATTTATTATTATTCCCAAAAGGGGAGGGAAGTAAACCCTACGCTATCCAAAGCCCCCTCGGGCCCATATAGCTGCCCCTAAAGAATACCTACCACTGGGACTAGAATGAAAATCCAGACCCAGGTTTTAACCATCTAAGTTTCACAACAGACCGAACAAATCGGACCAAAACCTTAAAAGGACACAGCTTAAGATCCTCTACCGACATCCTATTTCGGCCGAAGGTCCTAAACCTAATCTCCTCACAACCCAAACAATTCGTCATCAAATGCATGGGTGTTTCCTTCTCAGTTTCACAAACTCTACAAAAAGGGTCAGGCACAAGTCCCATTATATAGAGATGTCTCCTTAAACCACAATGCCCAGTGAGGAATCCAACCAGATACCTGAGGGAGGTCCGTGAAAGACATCGGATCCCACTACTCAAAGCTCCGTCCGGGCCCCCAATGAGCATTTTAGACTGCCGACAACCCCACTGCACTCATCCATAGGATGAGTGCTGTGAGGTCATCCACGTCTGAAAGCCCGACAAACATGTGTCAGAAGTACACCAACAGCAGGCTCTGGACCAATGAAAAGGAGAGAGGCACCTAATTTGGCAAACCTATCCACCTCCTCATTCCCAAAAATTCCCATATGACCTGGAACCCAGACCAGAAGCACATCCTTTAATGAAGAAAGATCTTCCAGTCTTCTAGAACATTCCAACACCAATCTGGAAGTGAAGACACATGAATTAAGCGCCTTCAACGCAGCCTGGCTATCCGAGCAGATACAAACACCTTTAAATTAGTGTTACGCACCCCTCTCATCCAAAATACAGCAAAGAATTGCATAAACCTCAGCCTGGAAAACGGTGGCCCACTCACCAGAGGCGCTACCAAATGATCTCCCGTCTCAAAATAGACGGCAGCCCCAGACCTACAAAACAAAACATAAAACTCATTAACTACTAAGATCTGCCTCCATACCCCCCCCCCAGACTTGTCCAGTGCAGCAGAGAATTAATCTCGAAGCGCACTGATACGTTGACATCACATTTCCATAAATATTTATATGTTTAGCTCCTTTGTCGAAGAATTACAATTATAACTATAAGGACAGATTAAATAAGAGAATGTTCAGCTTTACCACCTGGAGAATGTCTTTCGAGATAATGAAATAAACTTTTATAACTTTCAACAACTATAACATCGTATTGTAACGCCGCCACTGGTGCCATCTAGGAGAGAAAGCAGGTACCCCAAGTTCTCCTAGTGGCCGCTAGGAAGCGCTGGCGGCGTGCTCTAGCTCTTTCCAAAATATTCGAGAACCTTCTAGACCCTTCTCCACCGGTATAAATAGTGGAACAACAGTCAGTTTACGGAGAGATTTGTTACAAACGGAGTGCGCGTTTGTGAATAGTAAATAAAAAGTGAACTAAGTGAACTTTTGTTGGTTTAAACTGTATATTAATTATTATTAAGTGCTGGTGTTTTCTTATTGAAGTTTAGAGTGTTTTATCTAAACGAACCCACTTAGAAACTAGTTGCAGCAGCTAGTTCAGTGGGAAAAACCTTACAATATGTATAATCTTGAAAATTTTAACAACAAGTTAATTATGTTTCAATATGGCCTATTATTTAAATAATAATAAGTTTTTTGTTTCTGTGAAGTGTTTCATTATGTTCATATACTTCGATATGAAGTACAACCAGTTGGTTTTCCTCCGACACCGACTTTGCTCATCTCCTAGTCTTTGCAGATGAGTTCTTCATCCATAAGTCTCAGCTTTGATGCTATATTTTGAGTTTTGGACTCTTCAATGCATTTGGTAGTATTACAATTTTTTTATTAATGTTTCACTCATCACCTTTCTCTGATTTTTGTGTCAATCAATATAATTATGTTTGTATATTCTTGTAGTAAAGAATACATAGTGAAATTTTTTATAGTTCCACCTTATAATGTTGATAATAACATTGTGAAAATCATTTAAAATAATATGTGTGTATTGCCAGTAAGTTAATGGTAAAGTAGTAAATTATATGCTAAAAGTTGGGTCAGTAATATCTGGAAATGTATTGTAAGATCGATGCCTTTAATCCTTCAATTTGTCCCCTAGGATTAGTTCCGGTGGAAGTTGAGAGAGTCCTCTAGCTAAACTTTGGGCTTAGAATAACAAGCACCAAATTCGGTCTAGAATTTCCCATTAAATCGGTCATTTAAATAATTGTGTAAGAATTTTTTTTATAGACATTATTTTTTGTTTTATTTTTATTTGTATTGAAATTTTTACAACTGGATCATCAGTTGCAAAAAGCACTATGTTTAATACAAAAATATAAATTGTATTGAAAATTGTATATCGTTTGTGATAATATAAAGCTATAGGATTCAGTATAGTAGAATATACGATTTTTCCATTCCATTATTGTGAGCACATTCGTTTACGTCTGTCAGTTTGAAAATAGTGACGAGGACAATTCCTCTTCAATCTCTTAAGGGGATTGGCTGGATAGGCGGGAGAGGAAATCTATATTATACGAAGATTGAACAGCTGAAGATGAATGAACTTTTTGTAGATAAATGAATGGAGACAAAGTGTTTCGCTAGATACTGGTCGGTCAGAAAGGATATTGAGGTTATTGTGGATTTAAGTGAGGCAAGTAATTAAAAAAAAAATAGAGCCAAAAATATAGAAAGGCAATTGTGCGTATTTATGAAACAACAATTAATGATATGACTTTAAATTGTGGTTTTCTTCTTTAGTTGATTTGAGCATCTTTTGAGAGTAATTCAAGTGACGCTGGAATGAAGCAGAACTGAAATTCTGAAACAAAAGAACGCGCTTCGCCGTTCGCCTTTCGAAATTGATATTCAAAACATAATTTTTTTATTTATTATTATCCCAAGAGGGGAGGGTAACCAAAACCTCCTACGCTATCCAGTCTCTCTCAGCCCATATATCTTCACAAAAGTACCATAAAAACAACCGAATTTAGAACAAATATCCAGACCCGGATCTAATCCATCTATGACGGAAAAAAAATCTAAACAAATCGGCCATACGTTAAAAGGAAATAGTCAAAGCTCCTCCACATACATCCTGTTCTGAGCAAAAGTCCAGAGCCTATTTCCTCATAAACCGAACAAATCTTTCATACGGTTAGATGGGTGTTTCTTTCACTGCTTCACAATCTTCGCTAACGTTTACATAAAAATGACTCTCTAAACCACAATAGCCAGTAAGGGATTCAACCAAATGATGAGAGAACTCTGTGAAAGACACGGCAGTATTCTCATTAGCTCTGTCCGACCAGCCAATAAGCATCTTAGACTACCGATAACTAACTGAGCTCCACCATTGGGATCAATACTGTGAACCTGTCCATGCCTGGAAGCTTGATAGACATGTGTCTAATGACTTGCCAACAGCAGTGTCAGCACCAATGAAGGAAAGAAATTAATTTAGCCCTAATTTGGCTAAACTATCCACCTCCTCATCCCCTGAGGTTCCCCATATGACCTCATACATACTTTAGAACAACATTAAAGTGGAAAGCTCTTCCAATCTTTTAAACATTTTCATTGACTGTTGTTAATAAAACAACCAAAATGTTGATTGGCTGGAGGGACTAAAAGTAGAAAAAAAATTTCAACTTTAAGAAGTTTATTTTCTCGACGTCTCGGACATCATTTTTTTTAAATATTTATTTTATCTTTTAGTTTTTTTTTTAAATTTACCATCAATTTCTGTGTTAATCTAAAGATTTTAATTTCTACATTTTTAAGAGTAGTAATATTTCTATCATTCTTCAAGTAATCCACTCTTTGTATACACATATTGACCCTTTTTGATTTCTCATATTTATTGTAATTTTCTTTATCTTTTCCATGTACTCCTAAAGCAAAACACAAAAGATGTTCTGAAATGTCAATAAAATAACTCCTTTAAGTTGAAAAGGTTTTTTTAATTTTCTTTGGCAGCAGCCAAACACTTTGCTTAAAATAAACATTATATTATTATCACATGATGTGAAAATTTTGAAAATAACAAGTGCGCCTCCAGGAATACATTTTTGAGATTTCCCTTTTGTTGGAAAAAGTAATTTTTTAGAAATTAATTAAAAAAAAAAACAATTTTTTGCTGAATGTGTGTATGTGTGTGTACGATAATACATTCGGCTCAAGAAAAACGCGAAAAATGCAATCGCGTCGGGCTTCACACTCAAGGGGTACCTCCCCGCGCTAGAGTAAAAAAATAAGGAAAGCATAAACTGTCAAAAAATATATATTATTACTTTCTCTTACTCCTAGTAAGAGGAAGTATTGCAATCGTGCCAAATTTCGATATCAAGTTTTTCACTGTAAATATCACGTTTTTGGGTTTCCCCTAATCCCACATAGAAAGTGGTTTTAAAAATGGTTGTGTTGTTATGGTGTGAACAGTAATAGCTCAAAAACACCGAAAAACTGTAGAAAGTTGAAACTTGATATTACATTTAGGTATCACCATAGGATTTGACGGTGTGTTATCTGTCAAAATTCCTCAACCGGAAGTACCACTTTACTAGTTAGATTTTTTTACCTTCTTTCGATTTTCCAAAAATGGCTCCTACGATTTTCTTTAAACTTGTTATACTAACTACGCATACGAAGAGCTACAACTTTTATTTGAAACATTTTTTCGAAAAAATTCATTTAAGGGCACTTCTGGGGGAGGAGTGGGGTTAAGTTTTCATCTTAACTGCTATTTCAGTTTATTAGACAATTCTGTCATCTAAATAATGTTAATTAGAATGAAATATGTTGTTGAAATTTGAAATTTGAAAAAATCGGATAACCGGAAGTGCGTTTGTTTTAACATTTTACTAAATAATTTTTTTCACTTTTTCGCGATTTTCTCAAAAATGGCGCTGACTTTTTCTTGAAACGACTTTATATAACATTTAAAATGCCACAGATATCCATCGTTATTTATGATATTTCTCTGGAAAATTCGTTTTAAGGGCACTTTTAAGCGGAAATTGGTGGGGTTACAGCTTCCTCTAAAGTGGTATCATAGTTTGATTATAAAATTCTATCATCCAAACAAAATTAATTAGAAATACATGGCCAAACTTCCAAATTCTAAGAAAAATTAGTAAGCCGGAAGTGCGCATTTACTGAACAATTTTGTCAGTTTTCGACGAATTTCGTTTCATTTGGTACAGAAACTATAACATTTGTCAGTTATAATATTGAAAACAGGAGAGAAAGTTGTGTGAGAGTTTCACACCAGATTATTAATAATGGAACAGATTTGTTTATTATTTCTTCATAACCAAACCAACAAAGTTTTCACGCTTATTTCTGGATATTATACCAATTTATTAACTTCGCTTATTTGTATGAAAATGGCTTTTATAATTTTATGTAACCTTAGGTAAAACAAATATTGCCTTATATATAGTCATTAATCTATAATCTTTCTACAAATATACTAATTACGAGGAACATTGAATAAATAACGAGACAAATCGCTGTAGCTCAAAAACGATTCAACATACTACCCAGCTACTTTTCAACATAATCCCCAGCAACATTTATACACTTGTCCCATTGTTCTTCTTCTAATTTGTATATGCCTCTGGCATAAAATTCTTTGAGTTGATCTCGAAGCCACTTATGCACCTGATTTTTAACTTCTTAATTGGATTGAAAATGTTTCCCACGTACAGCCTCTTTAAGGATTCCAAACAAGTGGAAGTCCGATGAGGCGAGGTCCGGGCTGTAGGGAGGATGTGGAAGGATTTCTCACCCCACATTTTTTAGTGTTTCTTCAGTTAACTGGGCCGTGTGTGGGTGCGCGTTGTCACGAACCAAAATCACGCCTTTAGTCAAGAGTCTACTACGTTCTGTTCGAATGCCAGGCCTTACCTGGTTCGTGACCCTATCACTGTAATACTGGCTGTTGATGGTTCATTGATCTTCGAGATAGTCACGATAAATACGCCCCTGTAAAACCTAGAATACTGTAAGCATGACTTTTCCTGCACACGGCTGGGACTTGAATTTCTTTTCAGTGGGAGAACTCGTACGCTTCCACTCAAGGCTCTGACGCAAAATGGTGTATCCATGTTTCATCATATGTTGCAATTCTACTGAAAAATTCTTTTTCAATTAAACATCATTCTTTAAATTCGTTCTTTAGGATATTAGACATTTAACACAATATTTTTTTTTATCTTTATTCAAATAAAATAAAAAATTCCATTTTTCAAATGTTTCATTGGATTATTTTTATTACGTTTATTACGTTTAGTAGTAATGTGAAATCAAAGAGTGTTTTTGTTTTTTTTTAAATCAAAGAGTGTTTAATCATTTCTGTAAAAATACTTATGTAATTCCACTTTCATCACATCAAAATGAAATTTATTTTTATTTTACCAATCTCTCTTTTGATCTCACCGCAAAAAAAAAAATATTACAAGCATTTCACCGGAAATGAATTCGTTTAATTAATTAACCAATGGTTGTTAACACGCCTTAAATTTAAAATAAAAAAATAATTATAAAATTATTTTCTGTTAAGATAATTAAGCTTATTTTGTTGAGAATGTATTATCTAAATATTTTGTCACCTCTGTAATAATTGGTGTATTAATTTTCTTATCTCATATTATAATGTTAAATTATTATAATTATTACTTAAATTATTGATTAAAAATATGATTAATTATTAAAGAAGATAATAACATAATTAGGAAAATTATATTAAAATTAACATTTTGAATGTGTTAATTTTAATAAATATAGTTCAAACTTTTAAGTGTTTCCCCCCCGCAGAACCATTGCTTATGAGGTGATTCAACAAGATATATACTAAAAAACAAAAACAAAAAGTTTGAACTTAACATTTCTAGATTTTTTTTTTTTTTTTTAATGG
>JAAEAF010006963.1:0-62405 GCA_011037195.1 Triatoma infestans
ATAGATAGATAGATAGATAGATAGATAGACAGACAGACAGACAGACAGTCAATATGAACAACTAATCTTCAGATCAATTTTGGATAGTTGTGAGATCAACCGTAAAGAGTTAATACGTCTCAAAAGTAACCTGAAAGTTTCACCGAGCTAGCCACACGCTACACTAGTTTTCCAACTAGTCACATCATCCTTCAGGTGACTCATATCAGCCAATGCTAACACTGTACACCCACCACGCTACCAATAATCATAACTCTTTGCTCGGTCACCCCTCTATAAACTCTTCTCTTTTTTTTCAGTAAATCTATTAAAAAAAAAAAAAAAAATTAGTAATGCCTCACTTCTATTTGTTGAAATAAAGTTTAAGGATTTTTTTTTTGTTTTGAAGATATTTTATTCACTTTGTCCATTTTATTCACTCCCACAGACATAGTGAGATACAGCGCTTTGTTCGTACTCAGTGGACCTCAAAATAAATATTAATTCCAAAAATTGTGCGATCACAATTCTTTCTCCAATAAAAACACAAAGTTTGGATGAAAAGACTAAAATACATATTTGCTGCAGGAGGCTGTGACCTTCTACATAAAAGGAATTAAAGAAACAGAAAATAAAATTGCCATTCTAATTTCCAAACTAAATCTGGGGCAAACTGCATTATTAATCTGCATCTGAACGATCTAACGATCTGAATAGTGAAGCGTCTTAACCAAAGTCTCATTAAAACTGCATCTACTCCAGACAAATCTCCTGCATCACTGATCATCCAAAAATAATGGTCTACAGCTATTTTTCCAGTAATGAGATTTCTGTCGTTCCTCTCCCCCCCCCATATATCTCGTGAATTTTTTACTCCCCTTTTACCAGAATGTCTCCCAACCGTAGACATTCATTACAATAGCCATTATGTTACGTCCTTCCTGATACGTTTCAAGTTATATTAATACTGTCAAGTATTAATGAATGAACTATAATTAAGTGTTTAGAATGATATATTAATGTAGCTTAAATACTATGCTCTATTTGTGGGTCCAATTTTGTGAAGTTCACGTTAAAACCCATATATGAGGAATTTTTACTTGAACTTTTTTCATTGATAATTAATTATAATTAATTATAGTACACCCTAATAGGTTGGGAACGGTCCTTAAAAACTCCCGAGTACCGCAATGGGAAAAGGTTCGACGGGAATTAATTATAATTTTTATAAAATAACCGATGAAAGACATGAAAATTTAATATAGGCTATCTTCTAATTCGACTTCTTCATCCATTATCTGCATATACATTCTTATTTTCCTTGCTTCGTTACATTGCATACTCTCTTCAGCTAATTTTCCACTATGCTTTCTTTTTCGAAACAGACTTCGAGAGTTCCTATTACAATTTTTAAAAAGGAAAAACAATTTTTCATGATTTCCCAATTTTCTATAAATGAGCAGCAATATTCACAAAATAATTACACTATATTACCAATCACACAGAAAAAAATCCTTCCGCTAGGTGTCCAGACTAGTTAATCCAGAGTTTGCAGGTTAAAACTGCATCTATGGTTTGGTACATATCGTATTTACCTTGCAAGGGCTGAATAATTGTTTTAGATCAACTTTACTCTGTTTTAATACTTAAACTAGCTATTACCCAGAAGAAGTATGTCGCAATATGGTTTAAGAAGTCTATCGGTTTATTAAGAAGCTGTCTCAAGCCAAAGATTTCTTAGCGTGTTACCTGACCACAGCCGCTTAAGCCTCTAACAAAATCATTTTCCAATTTTCCTATCAGGGAAGATAAGGTGACAATAACTGTCGCATGACTCCGGCTGCAGTAAGGGAAAATATTATACATTTCATAAAAAACATTGTTTTGTTTAGGTTATTGTACAAAAGTGGATATTTCTAAAATTAGTAAATAGTGGTGGAGGGCCCTCAGCTAGAACTGCCAACGCTCTCTATGTGCTGTACTAAAATGTAAGTTTAGTTTTCTAGTTCTACTTTTGCTGTTTTACTTTTTGTTCCATTCAAGATGAATTCGGGGGAGTGGTTTTGTGTGTTTGTGTGTGTATGTATGTGTATGTATGTGTGTTTGAAGTTGTGTCAATATATGTGGAGCAAAAGAACAGGACACACAGACACACACACACACACACACACACACACACACACACACACACAAGGAAGAAGAGAAGAATAAGAGAGTAAAGAATAAGTTTTTGATAACATTACCGACATATAGTGGAAGCTGGAGGGAACACGTTGAACAGAGCAAACCTGTCTGGACACAGCAACTAGAACTTGGATAACTTTTTGAAGAAAACGTACCATCTTGAGCTGTCCGTATGTGAGTCTGGGTGTGTGTGAGTAGTATTAGTGAATTGTGTGTGCACATGAGATAGACTGAGTGAGCGAGGAATATATGTTACTACAAGTGTTTAACTTTTAGCTTCAGTGTTGGCAAATTGATTTAAAAAAGTACGAACATAAAGAAATGTAAAAACTAATGCCGTATTTTACAAAAAAATTGAATCTCATAATATTGTTTTAAAAATATAAAAATCTGGTGCGAAACATTCACACGACCTTCTCTGACTCCAGTTAATTAATACCAATTATCTTTAAACTTCAAATTTGCTCATTTCTAATGGGGGACAAGTATCCTCACTTATACCCATCTATTGTACCCTCTATACCGGCCCAAGCGGGTAGGAAAGTGAAAAGCGCGCAAATAACATAGAACCAACTCCGTAATTTGAAATTTAATGGCAAGACTAAATTTTTTTGAAAAAAATAAAAGTGATTGGTTTATATCTGTGCCAATAGCATTCCAAGTTTAAAAGAAATCGTTACAGTCATTTTTGAGATAATTCCAAAAAACTTCAAAAGCTATCGTGTAAATTTTGACTTCCGCTTAACCGATTATCTTCAAATTTGGAATTCTAGCTGTTTCTAATGTATATTAATATTAGAGAAGTTGTATAATCATATATTGAAATCAAGTAGTACTTCACAGCAAAGCTAACGTTATTGTTCCCCCACCCCAAAAATAAATTTTCCTGGAAAATGATTCAAATAAAAGTGATATTATGTATGTATATAGTATACAAAGTTTAAAAAAAATCGCGAAAAACTATAATAATCATTCAGTAAAATAGCACTTCCGGTTGATGGATTTTGCCCGAAACCTTTGTGTCAGATAAGGTATAGTTCCTCGATGGAATATTACGTTTGAGCTTGCTGGGACTTTTCGTTTTTGAGATATTTTATTCAGAAACACACACACACACACAGACATTCGCTAAAAAATTTTTCTTCGTACACAGGTGGCTACAGTGTGTTTGCATGTATACAGGAAACATGTATTTCCGGTGAAAACACAATTTCAAAATTTTACCACAGTCGCGCAATATTCCTGTAACTAGGGGTGAAAGAGGGTAAAAAATCTGATATGAAACTATCACATGAACAACAGAGATATTTTCCGTGAATGCCTGCTTCTTTTTGTGGTCATCGGCCGGTTTCGGGAGTTCGCCTATCAACAAGATGATTGTTATCACTCTGCTTGACCACAAGCATCCTGATGATGGGCGAACGCCCGAAACCGGTCGAAGACCACAAAGAATTAGGCTATCACAGAAAATATGATACTCTGATGCTTTCCAGCTCTGCGGAACCAACCACAACAATCACATCAATCATTGTAACGTAATTTTTAAAATTATGTGATTATCACTTAACATTTAGTCCACCTTACCAGGTGTTTATTATCAAAATAGGGATCAAGCTTGCAAAATTCGCTACAAAAAATCTGGTCTCAAGTTTCATTATCAGCCGTACCGAATGGCTATCATCCGCTTCCAAGCACACTTCACTATCTCCTCTCTCCTGCCTACTGCTATGTTTTGGCGAATGAGCTTCAACGTGGCCGGTCAATATCCCACAACTAGCCGTCTCTAGCTTCCATCTAAAGGTAGGAGAAACTGAGATAAATAGCTGGAATGAAACCTGAGGGATTAATGGCCAGTCATCAGATTAACTTTAAGCAGTTAACAAGTATCAAGAAATGTTCACCATGCAAGTAGCCACCCTAGCTAATCAACCATTGGAATAAGCAAGAATACCAACTAGCCACATCGCTATTCAAGTGACTCACATCACCAACGCTACACAATTCTACATTAATCATCAACAATCATAACTCTTTGCTTTGCCACGCTACCCTCTATAACTTTTCTCCCAGAGCACAATATCGCAAAAGATAGCACTGTGTTTAAGGGCAAGCTGTTAATAGTGAATATGTGTCTTTATTATCACCAATCACCAGCATCCTTCTATCATAATATAGATGATATTTTTTGTTGGGTTTTAAGGCTACCGGGGAGGCATTCTATCAGACTCCAGCAATATGTTTCAGGTGCGAAAAAGTGATAGGATATATATAAATATGTGTATCCCATGTTTAAAGAAAATAGTTGGAGACACTTACGAATTCCGAGAAACTCAGAAATCTCTTTTATTATTAACTGATTTTCTGCAAACTAGGAATTTTAGCATTACATATTACACAACTTATTTTAATTGGAAGATCCATACCTCTAAGTCCTCTCTCGTTGGTCTAGTGGCTAGCGCACTCACCTTTCGTGCGAGAATACAAGGTTCGATTCCCGTGAGGGCAAAGTCGGTGTTGACCCAGCATCGTGAGGAAAAGTGGGAAGCTACAGTTAGTAGCGCCCTAGGTAGCGAAGGCCGGAACTAAACGGCGTGGGAACAGTGGCGTGCTTAGCACACGCCCCCGTATTCAAATCGCCGTCTGGCAAGCTTTGGCCCTTTGTGGGCTGTTGCGCCATAGGGTAATGTAATACCTCTAAACTCTTCCTCAACTCCCTATCCAGATATATCTTAAATAAGGAGCCGTTCCGTGTTTTTAATCTCTTGGAGACTTAGAGTGATCTTGACAAACTGGTTGCCCTACTTCTTTACTTGGGATAAATTTCCCGCATACATCCTTTCTATTGCTAGCTCCGAATTTTTGCCTCTACCTAATTCTCGTATCGTTAACTTCATCGATTGCTATTTCCAGAATGATGTAACCATAAATGTAGCTCTGTATACCATTCCTTCAGTTCTTTAGCAGAAAAGTTTTGATACTTTACTAGCTTTAATACTATTAATATATTTTAGCCCAGCCTTACCCAAATATTAAAATTTTGTCTTACAGAATCAATAATTATCACATTATTGAACTATTGTAAAAAAAAACATGGTTATTCCAAAGAGTCACTTTAACACACTCGAGTTCAGATTTGCCCAGACGAGCGTAAACGTCACTGAACCAAAATTTGAAACTATTTAAGAAAATATTGCCCACGGAAAAAGGAAAAGTTACTTTCAGAATGGTAGTGGAACATTAGGTTAAATTAAGCAAAATTATACTATGTTTATTGATATTTAAGTATTGTTAAATTGTTTTTAAAATATTAACAACTAATGTAATTCAATAATTTCTATTTTACTTTAATATTATTAATATGTTTAAATATTACCACTTAACCTATGCAAAATACTCTGTAACATTGTTAGCCCAACAATATACTTTAATGTCTATCAATTTCCTTTTATTTTACAAATTCAAGATAAGGGTAATAAATGATTATGTTTATTATTAAACTTATGTTTACTGAACTAAACTTATATGGAACAGATTTATGTTTCATATATTACCATATATAAACTTTTATTTCTAATTGAACTAAGAACACAATTTATTTATATGCACCATAAATAAAGTGGCAACAATAAAATTGGTAGGAAAAAATGAAAATTAACAAAAAAGCAAAGTGCACATTTAGGCAGTTTTCATGGAGAGAATTATTTTTTACGATGGATCTTTTAAAAAAAGAGAAAGTAAAAAGGAAATGTGCAGAATGTGTGTGGGTGTGAAAGGAAGACAGATTCGGTGAGAGAGTGGTGGGGATAAAAATTATTTTCCAGCCTATAAACTGTACGCAATCTTTAAGGGAATATAGTGATGATGATGGGAAGGTAATTAAATTTATTATTAGCTATAAAAAATATTATATCTCGCTGTTGGAATGAAGCCTCAAATATATTGTCAGGGATATATACACATCCGCTTCCCCTGGTTAATTTTTTTTTTTTAAAGTCTCTTCTTTTGTAACACTTTCAATTTGGTTTACAACTTCTTTTTATTCTTAGATAAGTTTTTGATGTTTATTCGTTTACACGGACTTTAAATCCAGCTGAGAGATTTCATTGGGTAAAAAATAGTAATTTCTCCTAAATTAAATTTAATTATAAAAAATTAATTGTCCGTATGTTTACAAGGAATTGTAATGGTAAATTTTCTTCAAACATTCTTTTTGAATTTTTACTAAATATATATATATATAATTTTCAATGCTACGTCATCACTGTTGGAGTCTGAGAATGCCTGACTTTTTAGGGGTAACAACTGTAATACTAATACAACAGCTTTGAAACAAATAAATTAACGGCCATTACAAAAAATGGTTAATAGGGAGGTGAGATATGCGGCAGTTTTGAACGCTTGTAAAAAACGTTGCAAATAAATGGTATTGGAGTTTAAGCAAACTTTTATTCTTCCATCACTTAGTTTATTATGAAATAGAGAGAGGCCAAGAAAGAAACCCCGGCTGATAGAGAAGAAAATTGTAGGCGGGAAGGAAAAATAACTCAAAGAGTAAAAAAAAAAAAGTTTAATCTTAAGGAATAAATTAATAAAGTGCCATGAAGTTTGAAGAACGCCTCGTTAAGGATCGTATTGCAACTTCAAAGTGCAGCCGCTGGAACTTTCACATGTTCAAAAGGGTGAAAAAAAGCAGCCAAGTATAAAAAGTGCTGAAGACAGGAAGGGCAAACTATTTTGTAATAAGATCACATTCCATTTACAGAGCCAATACAGAGAACACTCTTCATTATATTACTTCCTGTTTTCTGAAAAGTTCTTGGTAATTGGAGGTTTAGGAAGTTGTACTTTCTCTTATTACTGTACAGGAAGTATTGCGATCATCAGTTGAGTTTTTCATTGGAAAAATACATGTTTCAATGCCTTGACAACATGGAAAAATACGTTTTTAGTTAGTGGTCTCTGTATGTGTGTTTGTTTAGTGAATAAAATATATCAAAAAACGAAAAATCGCCACAACTCAGTTCAACTTTGATAGTTTGCTAAGGTATCACTATCGCACTTGATACAAAGATTTCTGTAAAAATCTGCTTCCACCAAAATTTGACCAGTGAAAGTTTTAATTTTCGTGACTTCCTCTTAAACAACCCCGACGAATTTCTATAAATTTCACCTATTAATTACATACAATATAAACTAGTCATTTTTTTTTTTCAGGGAAGCTGATATTTGTTGTATTCTGGGGAACCTGTAAGCTGGCTTAACTTTAAATTAACGGTACTGAGGATCGGAACGAACGATAATTTTTGAATTTTGTTTATCCAGAATAGTTATCTTAGAAAAGTTATTCCTTGTGAAAAGAGTTTAAAGTAAAACTTCAACATTTCTTTCTGTTTAACAAAAATTGGGTTAAAAAAATCTGTCAATAAGAACTATTCAAATTAGTTTTCAAAAGTCTTATCAAGAGATTTTTTTCTACTGAATTTGGAATAATAAACAAAATTTCTCTAATTATAAGTTGAAAAGATGTCAAAAATCGATTTTAAGGCCGTTATAGTGAAATACTGATTACAAACTAAATCCAAGTAAATTTCCAATGCGTGGCAGAGTTACTTGAGTTACATTTTTCGTTTTTGAGATCTTTTATTCACATAGAAAAATAGTAATTGGGTAGAGCGGAGCGGTGTAACAGACTATGCTGATAGAGTGTTGTCTTCTTGATTACTTTTTCACTAATCAGGACATAGGACGCGGAGTCCAGCAGTTGCACTCCTTTGATTTCTTCGCCTTAGCAGCACCTAAAGCTCTCTGTCCGGTGATGGGCAGTGTTGTATGTAACGAGAGAACAAGGCCCGCAGGCAAGCGTGCACTGTGAAAGCTCTAGACGTAGATGTTGATACATTTATATATATTACGATTCCAAATGACTGAAAACGTTCGAAGTCTCCAACTGGAATTTATGAGCTTCCTCTCCAAGATATTTCAATTTGAATATTTAGAAAATATATGAATTATAGCTTTTGGGACAATAATTGAATAATTAATATATCATTTGAACAATAATGTGTAAGGTAATAGAAAGTATTATAAATATTTATCATCAATTTTTCTTTCTTTTTCCTTCTTTAAATGAATAATTCAAAGAGTTTATTGAAAAGTTTGTCCACAGATAGACAGACAGACGGACTGAGAGAAGAATCTCTTTTCTATCCGTGTTTCAAAAGAGAGCGCTCACTAGTAACAGTTGGAATGGACAATAAAAGACTTTGTATAAAAGTTTAAATCACAATTTCAATATTATCATTCCATCAATTCACATTTTCACAATTCATCTTAAGGAAGGGAGCGGACGAACCGATTGTATTCCAAACTGTCTCTCTTATTGTAAAACTTAAATTAAATCTTAGCAACAATGTTGTGTAGTTGGTGGGGGACGAGAACAGACAGTGATCATACAATAGGAATCGTTGTATATACCTTCAACTGAATTCTTTTCACGCAAGAAAGAAGAGGCCAAGAAAGTAGGAGAATAGCCAGAAGAAGAAGAAGAAAATACCAATAATAAAAAAGCACAAATCCTATTGAAAGTGGCAAGAAAGCAGCAAGAGGAAGAAGCAGAGTAAGCACATGGAAAGAATGGCAAACTTGCAACTGTTTAGGAAGAAAAGCAACTTGATAAAGATGATTGTAAAAGTTTTATAGAAAAATAACAGATTTTTTGTTATTTGTTATCACCTTTATTGCGGGTATTATGTAGGGTATAATTTAGATTTAATCAGTATTCATTTTGATCTTGCTTCATCGTCAAATGGAGAAACTAGCGAG
Organism: Triatoma infestans; assembly: GCA_011037195.1. Lineage (NCBI taxonomy): Eukaryota > Metazoa > Arthropoda > Insecta > Hemiptera > Reduviidae > Triatoma > Triatoma infestans. The sequence continues at coordinate 8,986 of JAAEAF010006963.1, forward strand.
ATACCAAAATTAATAATGTACAGATGTAGAATAGTAAACTTTATTGAAATGACTTATTAGAAAGAAGTTCCACGGCTTGGGTAATGATGAGACACTCCAGCGTCAAGTACCCGGGATCTATTTTGTGTAAAGTCGGTACTTATTGTGAAGATGTAGAGCAGAAAGGAATATAGGGAGAAGAGCAGCTACGAGGATGCTACATTCCGTAATTGGAACAGTTTCTTTTTTGCAACAATCCAACGGGAAACACAATTCCACCTACTTTCTCTAATTGCCATTTAAACACATAAATTGACAAACTTGTAATTTTTTACAAATGTTCAGTGGTCTTCATATTTTTTACCAGGGCATAACCTTACAACCCCCCCGGGAACCTCTTGGAAAACTATTTCAAACAAAAGTGATGGGTCTCTGTATTTTATGGTTGGTATACCAAGTTTAATGAAACCCATTGCTATCTTTATGAAGAAAGTCGCAAAAATTGATAAAAAACTGTTCAGTAAAGTTGCACTTCCGGTGAACTGATTTTTTCAAATTCGTAGTTTTGGTATCACATTTATTCGTAATGATATAATACACCTAAAAAAACTCGAGAAAAACATAAAACACGAATTTCTTCTTCAGCGATAGAACCATAAATTGTCTTGAAGTGGTACTTTTAGGGAAGCATAACGTTACTACTCCACCACAATTCCCCAAAATATCTGTTTTTCCAAGAAAATTTTACAAGTAAAAGTGATAGGTATTTATGTGTGTAGGTAGGGTACGAAGTTTAAAGAAAATCGTTGGAGCTGTTTTCATGAAAATCACAAAAAACTGAAGAAAAAAAACTATTCAGTAAAGTCGGATTGTAGTTGGATTCCGGTAGTCTTCCGGTAGATGGATATACCCCGAAATCTTCATGTTTGATGCGGTGGTAGTTCCTGAACTGAATACGAAGTTTGAGCTTCCTGCAACTTTTCGATTTTGAGAGATTTTGTTAACCCACACACCTGAATTTCCAGTGGAATTTCTATTTCACGATCGCAGTACTTCTTCTTATTAGAAGTGAGAGAAAGTAAAATAACTTCGAGATAAGTTTATCTTTTGAGGCAACATACCTGGTCCTATGGCAACACATATCAATTAAATCTGTGAACTTTGTTTTAATTAAATGAGGTGGAAAATAAAACAAAACAAAAAATACATGGAAAATAAAAAAGTAGAGAGAAATAAAGACGCAGCAATATTGGTTTAAATTAAATTAATTGCAACGAGCGCAAAACACAGGCTGCCAGTGTGTAAGACACACGCACGCACCCACATTCACAGAGCTGGTAACCATTTCACTTGTCTCTTGTTTTAGTTAGTATAGTTACAAAAAAAAGTGGCCAACAATGGAGTGGACAGCGCTGATGGCACGCGCGGCGTGTAACGCACTGGTGAGGCGCGTCGGCAGCACTATGATAAACGACTTCTATATTAATGACGCTCCTGTTCTCTGGCTCGTTTATCACCGCTAGGGTATTCGCTAGCTGCCTACCATACCTCCACAAGCCTTTCCAACAGACCGCCAATTCTCCTTCTCTTTCCTCCTGTTGATACCAGTAAACACCGGGCCCCTTCAAACTATATAATACCAAGCACCCGACAATTCGTTTGTAATAAACGAAATACTTTCTTTTTTTTAAATACGCGGTGTTTCAAAGTTCTTCCTGCATAATCATACCAACCAAAAATAAACAAAAACGGAATCTCCCTTTCAACTGTTTGACGCTCAAGCTATTGTTTGGGCTATTGTTTTTATTTTTTACAGTATTTTTTTTAAATCCAGAAAGAAAATTAATGAAGCCTTTATTAATTTATTTATAAATTTTGATAAACACGGAAAACTGATGATAAATATTAAAAAATCTGTTGCTTAACATTCGCACGACTTTCCCAACTGCAATTCTTATTATAGTTCTAAATGACAAATTGTTTCAAACTTGGATGTTTTAATAAATACTTAGTTGCCTTTAATATCTACAGATGGCAGAACACACATTATGGTGTGGAACACTTTTAAGGGAGAATATGAACTTCTCAACTCCACTAAACCTTTTTTTTTAATTATTATTACAATACCAAGGACAAGGGCTTACCAACGGTATCTGTTTAAGTATTTTGATTTTTGATAGCAGGTTGATGAAAGGATCAATACATGTTAATGCAATTAATAACTCAATCAACTTAAATACAAACATATGTCTATAGATTTTCGGGTATTGGTTAATAAAAAAAATTCTAGTTAAAGGTAAAGTTTCGATTATATTTCATAATCTTCATCAGTTCTTGTACACAATAACAAAATCAAAAAATAAATATAAATAACACTTCATCAAAATAAAAAACTAAAAAAATTAGAATTACTAAGTGTGTTAAAATAACCTACCAAACTAAGATGTTTTCTTCAAAACGTTAATATTGAATTTTTATAAATAAATAAAATATATTCTACTATTTTAATATTGAGTAATCTGTTAATTATAAAAACTAAAATTCAAACTTTGCTAACTAATAATAATTATTGCACAAAAGATAATGGTAAATTGACAATATAATGCTATACCGGGGTAGGTTACAAACAAGGTTTTCTATGGTATGTGTTTCATGAAGTGGCCACCAGATGCTACAGAAACAAACATTAGGTTTGGTTTATTACATTGTAGTAAGCTATATTTACATCCGTTTTCTTGTTACATTCTGTAATATAAATACAGACAAAAGAACTTATTTAAAAAAAATTTATTATAACAATTATAAATGTATTTTTACAAAAGCTGTGCCTACTGAACAATTAGAGCCATTCCCGAAACTTTTAGGATAACTAACATGTTTTATTACACTTCCTGACCCAAAACCTCGATAATTTTCGAAAAATTATAATTTATTTTGCTCAGACTTATTTACCTAGTAAAACTAGTGATATACAAAACAATTAGTTAATTTGTGTCTTTAGACTTTCTTTTAAACCTTTAAGAGAAAGTATACCGCTACTCCAGCGCCCCTACAGTGACTAAAGAGAAAACATATATCTCACGTACTTTACAAAGAATGAACACACATGAATATCAGCCCATTTTGTTTTTTATGTTTTACACAGAGTTTTAGGGGGGAAAAAAATGTTGGAAATGAAAACACTGCATTCTAAGCAGTTTTATAGCCGACGGGTATATATATGGAGGTTAGGGAAGGGTAATGGGGAGGGCATGGAACGTGGTAAAGATCTCCCACCAAGAGAAGAATGTAGCATATAAATTTAGAACGACTATGACAAACTGTAAATCAGATTATAATGTGAAACACCTCAGAGATAAATACATAATGTAATGTATATAATATATGCTACATCCAAGTGCATCTATATTGCAATAATACTCGCATTATGCAGTTTATCTCGCAACAGTTTACTAACTAGAAATTAGATCCCAGTGTATGTTCGGTGAACAAGGTTCTAACTAGTTCGCAAGTTATTTTAGAACAATGCAGTATATATCTCTGTTCAGGTTATACTCCCTCTCTGTCTATAGCTGGTATTTATCCAGGATCCCTCAACAATCATATCTAGTCAACATTGATAGATAGGAACAGATACGCGAACACATTTACCATTCACATACATAAAACAGACACATATACAAACAATTTACTAATCAAAAGACACTAATCATTATATCAAGCTCCGTATTATTAAACCCTTCTACCCTCTACAAAAGCGGTGTTGTTTTATACGATATAGGATTCTGTAGTGAAACAAAACAGCTGTGATAATGTTACTCTAACTAGTGTTGCTAGTCGAGTTAGGGGAAGTGTACGGGAATGATCAGGGAAAATGGTTAGGCCCATGTTGTTCTATGTTACAGTTCAACAGGCACAATGTAATTAGAAATTTCACAGATTGCAGTTATCTGATCCAAAGGACAAATTGTAATTTTCACAGTTCGAACTGCACAGATTATCTTAAAAGTAGGAATTTTCACTAAAAGTTTAGTTACCTTCTCTCCCACCAGTTGATGGAAACAGTACATTGTACTGAAAAAGATTAAAGAGGGCAGCCTTAATTTCAGCCAATCCAGGACCGCGGAGAAATCAATTATTTTAGAAAATATTTCAAATAAAAAAAATCTGGTGTGAAACATTCTTCACACGACTTTCTCTTACTCTAATGATAATGAGTACAATTTAATTAAGAAATTGTTTTTAATATTGCAACGTTGCAATGAATTGAGCTAGCCATAAAAACGGTAGTAGGGATTTTACCTGAGCGGACTTTACCGGAGCGCTCTAACCAACAAAGCTAGTGTAAATTTAAATTTAACCACTGATAGCCCCCCCCCCAACCCTTCTAAAATCAATTTTTTCTGAAAAATATTTCATATAAAAGTGATACGTTTATATCTAGCAGCAAGCATTCCAATCATTTAAATCGTTTTCGAGAAAATTTCAGAAACTCACTTCCGGTTAACTAATTTTCTTCAAAATTGGAATTCTACTAACGCTTCTTACGTGACTTAATATTATGCTGGTTATAAGAAACATATATTGAAGTGGTATTTTAGAGGAAGGCATAACGCTACTGTTCACCTCAAAACCGAAAACAAAATCCAACTCAAGTGTTGCATTCACAAGCTGTATTAAGATAAAGAGAATATACTTTTAACTAAGTAAGGATAATATAAGTAAAGAGGAGGGAGATTGACTTAGCGACTGGAGAAACTTCGTGGTCAAAGTTAAACTCTAGATGACCAGAGATTTTGTTGCCCGGCTGAATAGTAGTTATAGACTTCTTGTTTCATACTGTTCAAAACTGACTTTCGTAGAAAATAAGAAGCATAATTTCAATGGCATTTTTTAGAAATGCAATAGAAAGTTTAAAATTTTTATAAAATAGCCATGCGTGGTAGTAATATTTTCCAATAGAAGTTTACGCCGAAACAGTTTACATTTTACACAATGCTATTAAAGAAGCTTACGCAAATGCTTTAATATATGATTTCTATAAATAAATGTATGCAAAATATTTATTCTTCGACTTGTTTGAAGGTTAAGTTATCAATCAGGATAACAGAATTTATCAGGAGGTATAAACCAGTAAGACAACAACTGCGGAATGCGCTTTCTATGGCCTACCCGGGATGAAAGTAAGAGATTGCATCGGAAATGCGAGAATTAGAGAACAGTTGGGAAGAAGACAGCTGGGAAAGCTGAGACGCAGGACTAAGCTGCTGCTGGATGCCAGACCAACTGGCAAGAGAGCAGAGGTAGGAGGAATACCTTGAAAGATTGCACCAGGCAAGAGGGGAATCCATTGTGAGGATGAGAAGGATGCCACGGGACAGTGGCCATGGAGAGATTGGGGCTGCTTTTCAAAGCATAAAGGAGATAGCGAAAGAAGAAGAAGTAGTAAAATATTTCATAAAAATAAAAGAAAATAATTAAATATAGAACACATTTAAAAAATGGTATCAATGAAATAAAATGGGACCCTGTTATCATTAAAAAAAAATGTGTACTATATTTAGTATCAGACAACTTAAGTAATTTATGGTTTAATAAACAGTAACTATATGAACTGTGTGTAATTAATAAATAAAGAAGAATTAGGAAAACAAAAAAAAATTAACACTAACTAGCCCCGAGATATGATAAACAGTAATGAACTGAATGGATGAGGCTGACATCGGAGCCCCAACACAGTGGTAGCACGTACGAACACACCAACTTAGTAGTGTGTGTGTATGCGTGGTGTTAGGATGTCATGTTGGAGTAGTACTAATCTAAATTGGAGGCCACATGCTGGCAACATTTTTCTTTGCCTGCCACCTCTTTTACTATCTCTAAGTGTATATAACGGTCTCCGGGCCAGCCGAGCTCCAGTACTGATAACGGCCATATATACACCACCATTTTGCGTGACAACTCACTACTATACATTAATAACTTTCTCTCAGATTCATTGCTATTCGCGTTTCTCTCTCTTTCTCATCTAATAGTCGCTTTATACAGAGAGAAATTACATTCTACCAAGATATGAAGTGCATTTTAGTAGTTTAATTATACTTTTATTAATTACTATCTGTAGGAGTAATTGCTACCTCTAGGTTAGAGGAAGTAATTGTGATCGTATCTAACTTTCGAAATATAAGTTTTGAGATCCATGATCTGTATTTTGTATGTAAGTATGTTTTATACAAAAAAAAGAAATAAATCTGCTGAGAAAAGCTGATACCACTTCTCTTCTTAGAATTAATACATTTTGCATATATATATAGACAACTTTTCTTTTATACACCAGAATTTACTCAGTCTCATTCATTCTAACAGAAACATACAGGTGTTGCGGTTGGGGGGGCAAGTACCTACCCAAGTAAATGCATAATTGAAGAGAGATGTGATTGAAGAGAGCGCCAATTTCTTATTATTTGAACAAACAAATTTGAAATTTAACGTCAAAGATTCCTCAGAACCCCCTCAAAAATAAATTTTACCAGAAATATATTTCAAGTAAAAGTGATAGGCATTTAATGGCACAAAGTTTCAAGAAAATTGCGGAAAAACTGGAAAACCATTCACTTAAGTCGCATTTCCGGATGATGAATTTCGCCCAAAACTTTAGTGTCAGATGCGGTGGTACCTAAACGAAATAGCAAGTTTGAACTTCCTGCGATTTTTCGATTTTTGACATATTTTGTTCACACACACACACACACGCAGGCATATCCACTCATATTTTGTTCATATCATAACATATACAGGCCAGGTCATTCGCTAAAAACTTTTTTCTTACTAAAAAAAAGTGGAAAATTAAAATAAATCACGAGAAAACTACGGCTATTCTTTTTTCGAAACGCAGGCCGGTGCTGCATCGACATGTTAGCTTTAGGAGACGGAATGTACCTTGGTCTGCTACTGTTAGGTACCTTGGAATAATACTCGACAGGAAGCCGCTTTTGCCTCACCTATAAAGGAGAGTCAATAGCGCTAAAGCAGCTATCCGTACATTATTCCCAATGCTTTGTCGGGATTCTAAACTCTCGCCAGAGAATAAATTTCTCCTCTACAAGGTGGTAGTAAGACCTATGCTACTATATGCTTGCTCTTCTTGTCGATCCGACATCGCCTTGCAACAAGTAATACAAAACAAGTTTCTAAGGTAGGTGACATCCTCCCCTGCGTTTTTCGAAACGCAGGCCGGTGCTGCATCGACATGTTAGCTTTAAGAGACGGAATGTACCTTGGTCTCCTACTGTTAGGTACCTTGGAATAATACTCGACAGGAAGCCGCTTTTGCCTCACCTATAAAGGAGAGTCAATAGCGCTAAAGCAGCTATCCGTACATTATTCCCAATGCTTTGTCGGGATTCTAAACTCTCGCCAGAGAATAAATTTCTCCTCTACAAGGTGGTAGTAAGACCTATGCTACTATATGCTTGCCCTTCTTGTCGATCCGACATCGCCTTGCAACAAGTAATACAAAACAAGTTTCTAAGGTAGGTGACATCCTCCCCTCGCTGTACCGGTATTACAGATCTCCATCTAAGCACAAAAATGGACTACATTGTACATCACATTAAAAAGGTCGCCTTAAAACTCTTTAGCAGATGTGAAGCAAGTCACAATAATCTGTGCAGACAGATAGGGGACTATGACTTGAGCTGTGAGTACGACATAGGAGGGTTAAACACTCCTTAATTTAAATGTTATGTATATAAATGCTAGGGTTTTTTTTTATAGCTTTTCCCTAAATTTCAACCAATTCAAACAAATCAATATATTTTACAGATTTGCTGGAGTTAATAGTGTATACTGACACTCCTATGTAAATATAACTATGTGTATGATATTTGTACATAATTCTGAATAAAGAGAATTATTATTATTATTAGTTTTCTTACTAAGGGGACCTCAAAACTTGTCTTTTCGGTATAAACACAGTTTCGAAAGATTGACACGATCGCAATATAGTTACTCTGATGAGAAAAGGAAGTAAAAATAAAAAATGAGAATGGAAGCAAAAGAAAAATAGGTTTGTTCGCATGTGGAACAAGAAGAAGTGATCAACAACAATGTCTTTGTACTCAAACCCTGAATTTTGCACAAATTACCGCTTGAAGACGGCGACTGATCTGCGAAGGAGTTACAAATATTACATACTTCTTAGAACCTTGAGGGTCCGAGTTAGAGATAAGCTGAACCTTGAAGATGGGCCAACCATAACTTAGTTAATGTGGAGATAAAAAAACCGAAAATAAAAAAATAATTTGGCACATCCTTAAATAGTCCGGAGAATAACTATAGAAGTATTCAGAGAGAAGGAAACCTGTCAGTCAGTAGAGTATCTATCATACGAATCCGTAAAAAACATGAAAGGGAATTATTCTGCTCTCAAGGAAGAAGTATCTGTAGGCTTGACCCAGATGACAGTGATGGAGCTGAAAGAAGAAAGAACGAAGTGTAAAGTATAAACCATTTCTTAAATGTTACAAAGAGTTTTATTAAAACAAGTTGTAACTTTAGTTTACTTGGAGCAAGATCCTGACTTATAGGTATGTCATTAGTGATTTATGTAGCTGTGATGGTTTATCACGCCACACTATCAAAACCCAAGACAACGTCTCTGTCATAATACTACTGCGTACCTGATACGTACTTGCTTCTGCAAAAGCAGTACAAAATAATTTCTTAGTTATATAATATATTTTACTCCTTCTTTTTTTCTGCTTGTGATCTAAACCAATATCCCACAACGAACCGTAGAAATGCCAAGGCGCAGAAAAGTTTAAAACGTTATTTTACTCTGAAACTTTTTCATGTCAATCAGCCATGAATCGTGGAATAAATTCGCAATAATCAGATCCTTCTCATTGTCGCTACGAACGTCAACCATAATCATTATGTGTGGTTTTCATAGCATGATATAGCACGCATTAGTAGTATTAAAAATTGATTTACCTACTGTACATTATCGGTTAATGGGATAAATATCACTTGATCTGGTCGGAAAGTTCGTGTAGCAGGAAAGACTTGTTGATATACCGATTAGACAACGGTTTTTACTGAGTCATGTTTGTCACACTAATATATACATTGCATGATCTAAGGGTGAATTGGGGAAACGAAACAGTTACTAAGTTCAAAGCAAATCTTTGGAGCCTAATTTGAGAAAAACGCGAATAACTTTCTCTTATTCTTGTTTATACACTGCATTTCATGAAGATTTAAGCGGTTATTACAGGTAAACTATTAACTGTGTCCCAATGAAACCAATCCAGAACTTTAACAAGAGTTTTTTTACACTTATAAAATTTCAATGTGTCCACCATTGGTCACATGATCTAAATCGACACAATAGTCAAGTTCTTCCCACACTCGCCTCCTAATGGTCCTGTTGATGAGGTCTATCACTGCTCTGATAGGCTCCTTCTGGTCAGCGATATTACGAATACTTTGGCATCGGTGGGACGAATACTTTGTCTTGTAACCCTACAAAAAGAAGTCACATGGTTTAAGTCCAATGGAGTCCACATCAATAGGTTCTAGTCATCGTGAGTTGCACATCCTATCCAATGCCTTGGTAGCACTGCCGTCAGTTTGCGACGGACCTCAGTGTGGAAGTGAGCAAGACAGCCATCTTGTTGAAAAATGCAATCTAGCCGTTCTTGTAACTGAGGCAAAAGCCACTGTTGTAACATGTCCATACACTAGTCCAAAGTCTGTTTTTTCCTGGAAGAAGAATGGTCCATAAACATTCTCAATGGCGATGGTCAAGAAACATTACCTTTTAGAGAATCTCGCTGATGCTTCACATAGACCCCGGACATTATGGCGGATTACTTTGCCACTAACATGGAAACTTCATCACGGAAAATCCTTTGTCTGCCATCAGTGTCATGTGATCGTCATTAGATAGTTACTGACGCAGTTCAAGGCGTTATGGTTTAAAACACAAACGCTTACGAAGAACTCTCCACACAGTTATTTTTGGCATGTCCAGTCCTCTAGCTGCAGTTGCGGTCGATTTCTGTGGGCTGCGCACAAAACATGCTCGCACGCGTTCCCTGTCATCCTATGAAGCTGCTGGGCGACCAGGTGATTTTCTTTTACATAGACAACCTGTTTCTGTAAACTGTCTGTACCATGTGCAAATTGAATTTGAAACAGTTGATGCTTTTCAAATTTCCTACGAATTTATAGATATATCTAACTTTCAGATATAATTAGTTTGCGAATTTTAAAGAAAATATATGGACGAAAGGCAAGAGTAACTATTGAAATGGTACTTCCCGCCTTTTGGATTTTGTCCGAAACGTTCATTGCGAAATACATCATTTTCCGTTAATAATTTTTAAAAAGACGTTGTATTAGATGCAGTATTTTTCATTGACGGTCATTTCTAACAGCTCGTTGCATCAAAATAGGCAACTCCCAAAAAACAGAACAATCTGATGATAATATAGTGTACAATATGAATTATAATTAAAAAGATCGATCACAGAGGTGATATTTAAATGGAATATCAAGCCAGAGCTGCCTAAGATTTTTCTTTTTGAGATATTTGTTCACACAAACATACACATGAAACGGGTTTGGTGTAGTGGTTATGAGTATGGACTTGCAATTGGGAGGTTCCCAGTTCGAGTCCAGCGTATAACTGCTAAATTTTATATTAGTTTAAAAAATGTTAACAGTAAAGTAGGTGCTTCCGCCCCCGTCCACGACACCTAATTTGGTAGTTGGACGTTAAACCCGCCAGACAAAAATAGGCATTACTTTACTTTTATTTTACATATTCTCACAGAGAATTCGCTAAAAACTTTTATTTTTTCTAATCAGGGACTAAAATAGATGTATTCTAATGAAAACTCAATTTCGAAAATTAAAAACTTCGCAAGTTTCCTTTTAAATCATAAAAGAAAATAAAGTTAATTTAAAGTATCACTCAAGTTACAATATGGTACAATATAGAAATATTTTGCCCACATATAAAAATATTACAGTAACATATTAGAGAAAAGTGGCTGATGGACAGAACATGCAGCCCAGTCTGTCACAGCGCTCTCTTCCTTTTTAAATTATTCAAAGAACTTTCCGCTCTCTACAGGCTCGATTTGACCTCACTGCTGTCCATTCACGAAACACAAATTCCCCAAGGGATAAATCCTTGATTTAATAAACCATGCCCTACTGTTCCAGGCCACCAGGAACTCTGGACTTGCATGCTGTCATTACACTAGCAGAAAATCGACAAAAACTTGCTAGTGGAAACTACAGAAATGATGCTGCAGTATTCACCTAGTATTTCTCTTACTTATTAGGAAAAAGCAAGAAATTCCTTATATTTATAAGTATATCAGTCAAAAATTTAGACAAAAAATGGTTAACAATTGAATAATACAATTATGAATGTTGGGCTGAAATTGTAAGATAAATATTTTGAATTTACATAAAAGTTTGAGACACACTTACAATTCACTCTTGTAGTAGTTAATCAATCCAAATCTCTGTGTAGAGAAATAAGGGGTACTTCTTTGTGGTTGGCATAATCAAAATAATAAAATAATGTTTGTGAATTAAATCCACGACAACGACTCCCATAGATGTCATATACTGCGCAACTGACCGCATTTCTCACGTCCACCTTGACGAAGCGGTTGAAGATGGTCTGCAAGATTAATAAAACAAATTCCACCTAAACTGATAACATTTTGTACAAAATAAGCACCAAATTCGAAATTTAAATGGGTTTTCAGTCAATCTTAAAGAAGCCTTTTAAAATTCAACTAGTATTAAATCAACATTTAAACAAATAGCCAATATTCTTCACTTGAATTTCGAAGTTTTAAAAGCCAGTTTTCATACAAACAATAATAGCGTTCAACCAGTATTGGAACAGTCAAGGGACGTCTAAATCAGCTCGCAGAGGTAGATCAAGTAGCATTATACAAGATTCATGAGAAGTTTTTAACCAGCTAGCTAACAATCAACGAGAGTTATAACCATATTTCCAACCGTCAAGAGATCACCCCTGTCTAGCGCTACGCTCGTGGATCTATTACTATTTCTATCTTTACTATTCTTTAGATCTCTGGCTATTCTCTATCTTTACTATTTCTTTCATTACTCAGTTATACGGCAAAATACAATTTGTATTATCATATAATACCAATAGTGTGTGTTTTATTATTACAACAACATCAACACCATTTCTTATCATTGTATTAAATCTGATGCAAAAGTTACATGTTTGTATTATTAAGTGCAAGCATTATTGAAACAATTATAATTTTTCCGCCACTCATTTGGTAAAATCTAAATAGACAATTTTTAAGAAATCTTAAAATAAGTTAATGGGATAAGATATAAAAAATAAGCAAAGAGATGAGTGGAATTCTAGTGTAGAAATAGTTACATTAATACGCCCCACCCCCCTTTTTTCCCTCTGGTCTACATACTGACGTGACTGAACAAGAATGGAAAAATACTTTACTCACCTACTGAAATTTAAATTTGTTACCTGCAACCTCATTAAATTGGTTCTTAACTTATATGAATATAAACAACATAAAAAGGTGCAAAATATTTATATTTTAATTCAAGTAAAATACTCCCTCTCTCTATAACCTGCTCTCTTTAGTATAACCTAAAATCCCGACGCTATTTAGGATTTGCTTTGTTACGATCTAGTTTTCGCGTACTGCCGCTAAAAGTCGAGCAAGTTACAGTCGAATAATATTACTTTCTGTCATTTGTGTTAAAAAGTAGAACTTCATTCACTATTTTTGATATAATAATATCAAACGCCACTTCTTCAGGGATCTAGGCGTCCCTGCGGGTTTCCCAGCCTAACAACACTACAATATACACCCATACTAACACCCTTTACAATGCACAATACACATAGGACCTGCAGAGGTAGTTGATGTGTGCAACTACTTGGGTATAGCGCACCCACAGGTAAACTTGAGCTCCCCACCACACACACTCACTCACACCTGAACACACGACACTTTACAGACGACCACACACACTGCATGAACAATGACACGCACTCGTCGAGAGTTCAGAGTATAAATACCTCTCCGTCGTGCTAGCCGGCACGAGGCTTTGGGGCTAGGGTGGAAAAGAGGGTCCTGGACATTGAGGGAGACGATGACCTGTGGGCATCCAATCCCAACACATGTCTTTGGCCTCGGTTTCACCCGAGAGCTCTACCTGGGGGATAGCCCGACCCCAGGAAGGCTAGGGAATTCCGCCTCAGGTGGGTTCCTAGGGTTAGGAGGGGGGCGCGGGGGCGCGGGTCGACGCCATAGCGTTGGACTGCCGCCTTTCGTGGCACCCGACTATATCGTGTGCGATGGCCCACCCGGAAAGTAACCGAGTCCACTTTGAGCGTCCGAGGAGGCGGGGTCACGTATATCGACGAATATTAAATTTTGTTATGGATAGACAAAATTCCTCTTTAGGACAATGCCCACCAATTAATCCACCTCTCCCAAATTCCCAAATCCTCCAACACCCATCCCCTACCCCTCCTATTATTCCTATCAATTACCCACCTTCACCTAACTCCCATCCCAAATCCCCCAACGAGCACTGTAACTTAATGGCTACTGACACTGGCGAGAATAAGGACCTACATAATAATCAAAAAACGACTGAACAATCAGCCAAGGCTGCAATAACCTTGCAACCTTATGAACCCTCTTCCCCGCCGAGGAAGAAAGCAAAGGGAGGCAACTCAGGAAAGAAAAGAGAAACCATTCCGTTTTTAAATTTAGAGGAAGATAATTGGGCACGTTTTTATATCTTGAAAAAGAAAGAAGGAAACTTTGCAAACTGTTGCTCCTTCAAATTGAGCACACTAATCAAGAATAGTATTGGAAAGGCTAAAAGTGTGAAGAAGCTCGGTGACGGTTCAATCTGCATTGAAGCCGCATCCCCAAGCCAAGCAACTGCAATATTGGCCTTTAGTAAACTAGGAGAGATTGAACTAGAAACAGCTCCCCATAAGAGATTAAACTCCTCGCAGGGAGTAATTATCTGTAGAGACTTCTTGAATAGCACCCTCGACGATATTAAGGAAGGATTGGCATCAGAGGGAGTTATTGATGTCAGAAGAATTAAGAGGAAGCAAGGAGAATCTCTTGTAGATACTGCCTCCTTAGTACTAACATTTAACAAGCCAAAACCACCCTCATTAATCGAAGCCGCTTTTTACAACCTGAAGGTTCGTCCGTATATTCCATCGCCGATGCGTTGCTTTAAGTGCCAGCGATTTGGACATACGTCGCAAAGATGTAAGGCAGTTGAAAATATATGTGTATGCGGTAAAGTGGCCCATGAGGAGAATGCATACCACCCATTGTATGTGTGAACTGTAGTGGTGATCATAATGCAAAACCAAGTGAATGTCCAATACTTCAGAAAGAAAAGGAAATACAGAAGATTAAAACACTCCAACAATCGTCTTACCCTGAGGCTAAGGCAATTGTGCAGAGTAGTACTATGCTACACCGGCTACGTCATTTGCCAACAAGGTAAAAACTCCAATATTCACATTTGAAGCTGGCCTGTCCCCGGCCTTAAAGGGAACAATAAATAATAAGGTGGATAATATACCACCACCCTCTATCATAGACCCCACCGGGGCACCGTCAACTTCAAGGTTGACAATAAAGAACCCCACAAGTGATGGGTATCTTCAAAACACGGTAGGTTTAGACCTACTCAAAACTAATCCTTCTTCGGAGGAAGGCTGGCAAGTTATGCCTCCCCCTCGCCACTCTCCAAGAAGGAAAACTCAAAAAAAGCTACCTCAACCCGTGAGGGTACAAGGTAGCAAAATCAAGATGCAGATCGGAGGCCCTAGAGCCCCCAACACCAATTATAATCTCCGCCCCCCTCACCAACAATGGAAATTGTTGGGAACGGATTTAGATGCCTCTGAGTCGGAGGGTGGCGACATCTCAGATCAGCCCTCGACTCACCGGAAAAGAGAGCGAACTAAAGGAAAATATGGAAAGAATGCAACGGATTAACTGCCTCTATTATATATATAATCTCTTATGCATTTAAAAATTTATTTTCTCCAGTTCATAGTCAGTAATAACTACAGCTCTATTATAAAATATTTTAATGAGGTAAAAGCAAACAAAGAAGAAACTGTAAAATTCCCTTTCCAATTTTTGCTGAGAGAAATCCTGCCAAGAGTGATTTCTCTTCACAAAGAACTATTTTTATGTTTGAATCCATAATCCAATGGAATATGCGGGGTTATATCAATAATGTAGAAGGCATACGACGTATGATTGCGAAGTACCACCCACTAGGTATGTGCCTTCAAGAAACTAAACTACGCCCTGGTCATACCGTCAAGATTCCTGGATACAATCTATACGGTATGGAGATACAACCTGCTCCTGGTGGAAGAGCGCACGGCGGTGTGGCCGTGTGCGTGAGAGAAAATTTGCGCTGCAGGCGGATCTCTTTACAAACAAATTTACAGGCTGTGGCTGTCCGTTTAGAGACACCGCTGCAGATCACCCTAACAAGTATTTACTTGCCGGATGCATCCTAGCGGAAGAGTGAATTAGAGAATTTACTCTCACAGCTACCTGCGCCGTTACTATTGATGGGAGACTTTAACTCCCACAATACTTGGTGGGGTTCTGCCAAAAGCGATGCTAGGGGAAAAATTCTTGAGGAAATCTTTGATAATTCAAACGTAACTCCCCTCAACAGCGGAGCAAGTACACATTTCAACGCACACTCGGGGACCTTTAGCTCAATTGACCTGAGTGTTGCGACACCCACCATAGCCATTCGGCTGAAATGGACAACTGCTGATGAATTGTTTTACAGTGACCACTACCCTATAATAGTGAAGAGCTCCATCTCCAGATCTGAATATATACCCCAAAGAAATATGATATTAGGAGGGCAAACTGGTCCAACTTTTCTGCAAGAGTGGTAACGCCCTCACTGACGGGAGATACCACAGTTGATTCGGCAATGTTTGCACAAGCGCTGATACGAGCCCATACCGAAGGTAGGCGGGAAAATTTCAAGACCTCCTGTCCCTTGGTGGAGCGCTGAATGTAAAATTGCCAACGCGGCGAAAAAGCGGGCCTTCAATAAACTCAAGAGGTACCCGACAGGAGAGAATTTAATGAACTTCAAAATGCTGAGGGCCAAAGAGAGATATATTATAAAAAAAGCCAAAAAGGAAACCCTCGCTACCTATGTGTCAGGAATCACAACTACTACTACGCTGAAAGAAGTTTGGAATAAGGTGAAAGCTCTCTCTGGCCGGCGAAATAACCCATCTATACCAGTTCTTTCAACAAACAATGTTATAATTACTGAACCACAGGACGTAGCTGAATGCTTAGCCAGATACTTTTCCCAAGTATCAAGTACCCAGGCATATGCGTCTGAATTTATCCAACGAAAATCAGAGATGGAGCGGCAGCCATTAGATTTTAATACAACCACTTACGAAGAATACAATTCTCCCCTTACTATGCAAGAACTGGAAAGGGTCATAATGAAAACCAGGGACACCTCACCAGGTGTAGACAGTATACCGTATGCAATGATAAGGAATTTAGATGCATCAGGGAAAACTTGCCTGCTCAATTTGTATAACTTCATATGGAACACAGGGCAGTATCCTGACGGGTGGCGAGAATCACTTATTGTTCCGATTCCCAAAGAGGGAAAAAATCCTAGTGAGCTCTCCAGTTATAGGCCCATATCACTGACCACCTGTTTAAGTAAAGTCCTTGAAGCCATGGTGAACTATAGACTGGTGTATGTTCTTGAAACTAGAGGAATTGATAGTCAATCCCAGGCGGGATTCCGCAGACACCATTCTACACTGGATCAGATGAGCCGCTTAGAAGCTTATATTCAAAACGCCTTTTTAAATAGACAACATGTACTGGCTGTGTTTTTTGACATCGAAAAAGCCTACGATACCACGTGGAGGTACGCATTTTGCGGAGATGCCATGAGTGGGGATTAAGAGGGAATCTACCAAAGTTCCTCCAGGATTCCTGGAATTAAGAAGGTTTCGAGTGCGCTTGGGGTCAGTCTTATCAAACCCCTACAATCTAGAAAATAGAATACCCCAGGGATCAATACTAAGCGTAACTCTTTTCTTGGTGGCAATAAATTGCCTAGCCGAAGTCGTGGCAGAACCTTTTCAAGCATCCTTGTACGTTGATGACCTTGCGATCTACCTCTCAGGTGAAAACCTGGATGAGGTTGGGGCAATTCTCCAACAAACTATAAACAGAGTGGCAACAGAGGCTACTAAAAACGGATTTAAGTTCTCGCGTCAAAAAACAGTAAGTCTTCATTTCTGTCGATTAAGACACGAACATAGCCCACCCAGCTTATTTTTGAATAACACACCGATAGAATATAAAGAAAGCGTTCGCTTTTTGGGTCTCGTATTTGACTCCAAACTGAACTGGCAGGAGCATCTCGAATCTACATACTAAAAGCAAAACGAACTTTAGACATTCTAAAATTTTTAGGAAGCTATAAATGGGGAATGGAGCGAGACATATTGCGACGTATATTTATTTGCCTCACCCGTTCAAAATTAGATTATGGATCTCAAATTTATAGCTCGGCACGCAAATCAAGACTTAAAGTAGTAGATAAAGTATACAATGAGGGTATTAGAATTATTACAGGCGCCTTTCGCACAAGTCCCCTGCAGAGTCTATATGTTGAATCGGGTTTACTGTCACCTCAACTCAGAAGAGAACAGTTAATCCTAACCTACTACGTTGGAATATGGGGGAAACCAACTCAGTCATTGTTTTCAACAACATTTGAGAACCCCTACAATGAACAATTTCGTCAGCAAAGAACCCGGACGCGGCCTTTTGGCATTAGAGCCAAGACCATACTACAAGCGGAGGAAATGGAAATTGGCCCAATAGAACACTGGAATTTTAATCACCAACCCCCTTGGCTAATGAACTCAGCATGCATCCGTTTGGACCTATCGACCCATAAGAAAGAAGAAACCCCTCCATTTGTCTATAGGCAGAAATTGTTGGAAATTTTAAACTTTTATATGGACTATCGACCGATATTCACAGATGGGTCAAAAGTAGACAATGGTGTTGGATGTGCAATATACACTGAAGGAGTTACAGCTACCTGGACACTCCCCCATTACGCAACAGTATACACTGCTGAAACATATGCCATCTGGCAGGCTTTAAAAATGATTAGTGATAGGAATTACCCTAAGGCGCTGGTGCTGACAGACTCCTTAAGCGCAGTAAAGGCGCTCCAGGATAAGTTTTCGAATGATCCTTTAATTAATCATATCTATGATACATTACACCACTTGTCAACATGCGGGCAGAGAGTGATATTTGTGTGGGTGCCAGGTCATATAGGTATATCTGGAAATGAAAAAGCCGATGAAGCAGCCAAACTTGCTGCGTCTTCAAATGTAGAATATGCCATCCCTGTCCGACCAACTGACCTCAAAACATTGATGAAAACAGTTATTGCTAGAAAATGGCAAACCCAATGGAATAGTCTAAATGAAAAATTAAAGGAGGTAAAATCGTGTGTGTTAAGGAGGTCGGTTGAGAGTTTCCCTAGGCGCGAGTCAGTCATTCTTACAAGGCTCAGGATTGGGCATACGCGTTTGACACATGGATATCTTTTAGTGAATGAAAAGAGACCGGAATGTCCAACATGTAGGGAAAGGTTGACGGTGGCCCACATATTAGAAGGGTGCCAGGCACTGCGTGAACAAAGGCAAAGAGCAGGCCTGCCACACGACTTGCGTGCAATATTGAAAGATGGTTCCCCATATATCAGAGGACTATTTGCCTTCCTGAAGAATATTAATTTGTATAATAAGATTTAGGTTGTTAGCTAGTTATTTTAGGTAGTAGTTAGGTAGTTAGGAATATGGTATAGTTAGTTTGTTAGGTTCTATTTTAATGGGGAGCGGAATATATAGTACCCTCTCCTAGTGTGAATGAAGTGTGTACGTATTTATTGGTGCGGATGCATTTATCAGCGAGAATGTTGGTACAAATGTTTTTAGGTTAGTGTTTTAACGGGGAGTGCAAGGAAATTATATAAAAGTACTTCACTCCCACTTGTGTATAGTGTGTATAGATTATGATTAGGAGTAGGAGATGTTGCAAATAGTCCCCTCTGAAGTGAACTAAGTAGATCTCACAAAGAAGACGGGATCAAAGTAGATCAATGAAAATTCTCGACTCAAAATTAAAATGAACATAGTAACAGCATTACCCATTGATACATCTTTTTAATGGTGGCCTAATGGATGGCTCATATCTCCCCTGACTCTCTCCCCCCCGTCGGCAAGCACGATGGTCAAGAGGGGAGGACAGAACGGTAGTAGCCCCTGCTTACCACGCTCCGACCGTCTTTGGAAACAAAGACGTCGATCTGGATGCTGAGTATGATTGGGGTGAACGCCTACCCAGCTCTAGAGGAAATGTTTGTAATGGAAAATTTGAGGAGCGCTAATAACCTTAGTAGTTGATGCGCCAAAAGAAAGAAAAAAAAAAAAAAAAATAGTATACGGTTGAAGACAAAATGGAATACTGATTGTTAAACCAGATTTTCATCGATTTTTCCGATTCAGAAATGAAATTATATTAATTTTCGTTGAGAGTTATTAACGTCATTCGCTATAAAAAGTGGGTAATTATGTGGGACATAAGGATTCCTAAACCCATTGCAGTTAATCCTATGAGTGATAATGTTTGTCAAAAAGATGGCGACTTTTGAGTTTTACAGTAGCAGTGAAAATTAAAAAGACGTTCGAAGAATGTGGTGTGAATGTTATGTCAAGTTGTTCTATTAATTTTAGTGTTTAATGTTGAATATTTGCAAGTTGTATTAGACATCAGTGTTTTCTTTTTTTAAATACAATAACCCCACAATTATTATTCTGCTTTCAAACTAAATGCTATTTTTCTTCAATTTTTCCTTCTCTGCAACATATTGAACAAACCTTTAATATTGGATAGGAACTGAACGTATTCCAAAATGGGTGCAGTGCTTCATTTTGATTGTCTGCTTGTCAATGTACTTTTATTTTCTTTGACTTTTTAAAAAAACCAAGAGTTATATATTGTGTATTGTGATTTATTCACAGGGCAGGAAATGCACATTGCTTAATTTCTCCCATTGGTTTAACAACAAAAAGTTGCGTAAGTGTCAAATTGAATGTTTACCGGTTATTATTTTGGAATTCCAGAATACGAAAAGTGGGTATTTTTTGTTATTTATTTATAACGTATTATTTTTTTTTATTATTTATAAATTTTGCAATTCTATGGAAATTTCAATTTCAGTTCACTGCGATTTTTCGTTTTTTCTTAAAAAAATCACACAAACATCACAAGAGAGAACCATTTGCTAAAGACTTCTATTTTCTACTCAGGAGAATTCAAAGCATTCATTTCCGGTGGAAACTCAATTCTGAAATTTGATTACAATAGTCCCCCTTAAAGCAGTAAAAGCAAGTAAAAACTTATTCTCTGTTTGCAGAAGTGAACATTCGTGAGGGTCTGTAGTATCAAGGGTTTAGTTTAGTTCTGGAACAACTCGAATAGCTAGTGGAAAAAGAGAAAATATGATTTTTCTTTTCGAGGATTTTTCTTAAAAAGGAAGAAACAAGGAAGATTTCATCCTTCCTTCACATAAAAAGAAAGCTTCTAAACCAGGAGCAGCAAAAAAGAAAAGAAGAGGTAAAAAGTGGTGTATTATGCTCAAAAAAATAACTTCCCTGGAAGAGCTCCTTTAAGCAGAAAAAAAGAAATCAAAAGAAAACCAATAGCTCCAGACAGCATTTGGGCATATTTCCAAGTGGAAATGGATGTTGTGTTAAAGAAGATAGTGATGGATAATCTTTCGTCATACTTCTCTGGATGTTGGGAATTGGAGGCAAGAGAAAGAGGGCGCGACAGTTGGAGGAAAGCGGGAGTGAAATCACTGCCCGTTAAATGGGCATAGCTGCGTAAAATACGTTTATCAAATAGAATAAGTTAATATTCTATATTGGTGTGAGAAGATGAAATCAAGAATGAAATAAGTGGTAAGGTTATTTTTTCTGTTTTATTTTTTCTGTTTGCGTAAACCGTGAGTGGGAGAAGGTTATGATGAAATAGGAAAGCTGGAGAGGATGGAGACGAAAAGAAAGTGGAGTTCAAGAGGGAAAAGTGTGGATATGAAACATCTGGGTTGACTCTCTACTGTGAGTGGATCTGTGTGTGTGTGTGTGTGCTTACTTGGGCACTTGTGACGGTGAAGCACGCAAGAAGTACCCACTCGACCAGCAACTTCTACCAACCGACCATCAACAGAAAATCTTCCACTCTTGAGTATCAATCGCAAAAAAATAAATACTCCTCTTCCGAACAAAACTTCAGTCAGACAAGAAGCCGGAGAGAGGGAGAGAGTCGATAAATATTTGACAACCCAGGGCAAACTAAGGGAAAATTTTCTTCCAAAGAAGAAGAAGCAGGCAGGCGGGTTCTTCTACTTTGCCAAACTTTATATGCAGAAGAAGGATTTAACCAAGAAAGAGCAACACCAAAGTAGTAAACATCAGGAGGAAAAGTAAAACTTCTCCAGGTAAACCGACCATCTTTACTTTTCTCACAGTTTTAACCGTTTTGACGGCAAAAGTATTTTATCTTGTGTTTAGTTTTGTGACAGAGCGGCGGATGGTAGGGTATATGACAAGCATTTGCCAAACAAGTTTTGTGTACGATTTGACGAAATCTCGAAAGGTGGTAGAAAGTGAAAGACAGAAATACAAGGGCGGAGGAGAAAAACAGAATAAATTAAAATCTGCAATTCAAGAATCAAGCTTGGAAAATTCCATCCAGCCCTAAGCAACAACTATTTGGTGACAGGTGTGAAATGGTGTTGAAATCTCACACACTCATCCTAGTGGCAGAACGTTGGAGTGAAAAACTTGTGGAAGAGGGTGTGTTATTCATTATTAAAATCTGTCCCAAATACTTTCACAGATGAGCTCTTCTACTCCCATCATACATAAAACACACATAAACATATTCGAGTCCGATTTTCAAATACAAGTTTTCACCGAAAATACATGTTTTGAGACCTCATTAGTAAGAAATGAAAATCTGATGTGAAATATCTCACACGACTTTCAATACTTCTCTAATTCCAATTTAATTTAAAATTGCAATATACAGAAAAGTCTAGATGAGTTGGCCATAAAAAAAAGTGATATACTGTAGCGACAGTTTAAATTTAAACGTAATTAAGAGCACACCAAAAATCCCCCCTAAAATCAATTTTTTTTTTTGAAAATTGTTACAATAAAAGTGATAGGTTGGAACTGTGCATACAGCATTCCAAGTTTAAAGAAAATCGTAGCAGCCGTTTTCGAGAAAACTCTAACTATTTGTAAAACCGCACTTCCGGTTAACTGTTTTTCTACAAATTTGAAATTCTATCAATGCTTCTACCACAATAATATTATACATGAGGCAAAAACTACATATTATACTGAAATAGTAGTTAAGAGGGAAGCATAACGTTACTGTTCCCTCAGAACCCTTCCAAAAATCAATTTTATGTTTGTAGATAGTATACTAAGTTAGAGCGGGTGTTGGTTATGAGCATGGACATGTAACTGGTGGATCCCCAGTTTGAGTCCCGTGTATAATTGCTAAATTTTATATTGGTTTAAAAAAAAAAAAAATCGTTTAAAAAATTTGAATGGTAAAGTAAGTGCGATGCGATGTAGGTCCACGACACCTAATTTGGTAGTTGAACGTTAAGCCTGCATAAAAAATAAAGCATTACTATACTTTTGCTTTGGGTACAAAGTTTATAGAAAATCGTTGGAACCGTTTTGAGAAAATCGGAAAACTGAAAAAAAAAAAATTAGTGAATATGCACTTCCGGATGATGGGTTTTACTCGAAACAAACATCCTTTCAGATGAGATGGTAGTACCTAAATGTAATACCACTTTTGTTCATCTGTGATTTTTTGTTATTGAGACATTATGTTCACAAAAACACACACAACCACACACACACATTATTTTCGTTCGTTAGAAACATTATTTTCGTATTCAGAGGACCCCAAAACATGTATTTCCGGTGGAAACTCAATTTCGAAAATCTGGTGCGATCACAATACTTCCTCTTCTAGGAGTAAGAGAAAGAAAAAGATTTTTTGTGAAGCATTTACACGACTTTCTCTTACTGCAGTTTATAGAGGATAACTGACAAATTTTCTTCAAATTTCTAATTCTTATTGGATGTTATAACAATGGGGAAATCTGAATTTGATAAAATAATTTTGTTGAGCAAAGCTTAAACTTACCCTTTTAAATGAACCCTCTCGGAAAAATGTTTCAAGTATAGTAGGTTTGAGTAGGAGAGAAGTTGGGTTTGATAGGTAAATAAACTAGAAGTAAAGCTGAACACTATAATAGAAAAGTAGCACAAACTGTCAGGACTTTACACTAAAATATATAAAATGGTAGTGAGAGGTAAAGAGAAAGACTGATGACGCGTAGTGACTGCTGAATAATCTCTGCTGCAAGTCTTTCGGTAGACTCCGTCCTATAGCTGACACAGCTGTATTTAAACAATTTCTCCCCCTCTAGTCTGGCCAAAACTAGAGAGTGATCCTGTCTCTCTCTCTCTCTCTCTCTCTCTCTGTTCGGATCCTATCACACAAGCAAAAGATATTGGTCACTATTTCCCGCAGAAATGTAACAAATAAAAGTTGTCGCCCTTAATGTGTGCAGTTGATATTCTTAGTTTAAAGGAAATCATTTGAGCCATTTTTGAAAATATCGCAAAAAAGTGAAAAATGTACTCAGGAAAAAAATTATACTTTCAGTTAAGAGAATTTTCTTTCAGATAATTTATTGTAGGATACCATGATGATATTCAAACGGAATGTCAATATCGAATTTTCTGCCATGTTTCTTTTTTTGAGCTATGATGTTCACTTACACACACTCACAGAACGTTTTCTATATAAAAAAAAATCGGATTCAGGGTATTTCAATACAGGTATTTCCGGTGAGAACTCGATATCTTAAATCTGGCCCGGGCACAATACAATAGTAAGAGAAAGTAGTATCATAAGCCTGAAGAAGACTCCAACCAGGGTCGAAACGCCAGCACGGAGCATTTATTATTTACTGACCAGCCCCCCCAAAAAAACAAAATGCAACTCATTTGAAATAAGGTTATATAAAATGTATCAATAATTAAATTTTAATATTTGGTCTTTATATTTTAATTTATTTATTATTTTGAACAGTTAACATATTTTAATAAGTTGTAGAAGTTGTTCATTATTTAATAGTTTATAAAAGAGGAAAGATTTATCAAAAAATCTGATCAGATAGGTTATGAAAGTGATGTGCACATCTTGTAAATCCGCCAATTCCTCTAATGGAAAGTGCTATTGTCGAAACTTTCATAATCTCTAAAGTTTGTTATTGATTTCCCAATTTTTCGTTTATGAAGTATTAATTATTTTACATCGGTTTATATATTAATATTTAAAACATTCAAATGATTATATGGAAGGAAAAGTTATAGAAGAGACTGAGCGCACCCTATAGGCGACTTACTGGCTGCTAACTGATTGCTGGATTAAAAATTGTTTAATTAACATGCTTGCTTAAAGTTACTAATGGAAACAACTGAGTAGAAGATTAAGTCTCCATCATCACCTCTTATTACTGCCAGCATTGGCCACGTTAGAGTGCCCTAAACAAGAAATCTTCAAACTAAAGGAGTAGACCTAGCATCTGGAGTGAAGTGGGAGTTACAATTCTTGAGTTCTCTATGGAGCATGCATATAGTATACTTTGTTGATGTCCCGTGATTTTTACTACCTACCTATCCCTTGGCGCTATGGCCCTACAAAAGCCTGGGCCTCCTCCGCAATCCTACTCCACTTTTCTCTTTCCTGCACGTGTTTTCTCACTCCCATTTCCTTCAATACATTTTCCATATCTCTCAGCTACCTCAATCGAGGTCGTCCTTTTCTACTCCTTTCTCCCGGTTTTCCTTCCAAGTGCCTTTTTGGAATCCTGCCTTCGAGCATCCGTTCTATATGCCTGGGCCAACTAAACTGGTTTGTTCTGACAAAAGATACCAAGTTCGGTTTACTATCCTCGTTATCTTCCAGTACCCATTCTCACAGGCAGGTTCATATATTCTGAGTACCTTCCTTTCTCATATATTTGGCATTCTCTCTGTTTCTTTCGCAAATACCCAGGTTCACAGCCATCACTACAGATCTTATGCTTCTTTAATAAAATAGGGCGCTCTGTTTGTCAACGTAGTTGTTTACTAAATACTGAAAAAGAAATGGCGCATAAATTTATTTGGTAGTTGGGGTACCATGCACATAGAAAAGTTAGTACGCTAACCTGATTGAATTGTAATCCAGAAGACAGCGCTTCCATCAAACCCTATAAGCTTGATACAGATACATACCAGATATTATCAGTATTGGGACCCATCCAAATATTCAATTATTGTAAATATTGCACGACTCTTTTCATCAACCTGAATCTCATTTGTTAGTTGTTACCTGTATAATACACCTAAACAGTACACCGAAATAGTTAGTAAGTGTTACTATAATGACTATTTAGAGGAGAAGTGTAACATGGCAGCTCCTCAAAATCCTCTAAATATCAATTTTCTTGGCACAATGCCCCCAATAAAAGTAATAGACATTAATGTGTAAAGTCAAAATGCAAACTATTAAGAAAATCGTTGAAGCCACTTTGGAGAAAATCTTGATTAACCTGAATACAAAAAGCATTCAATGTGAAATTCACTGATGAAAACACATACAAACAGAGACCAATTTTTAGAAACCACTCTTACCAACTCAGAGAACCTCCCAACATGTATTCCGGTGAAATCTAATTTCGGCTAGATCGCATTACTTTGATGAAAACATTTGACTAGATCGCATTACTTTGATGAAAACATTTGACTAGATCGCATTACTTTGATGAAAACATTTGACTAGATCGCATTACTTTGATGAAAACATTTGACTAGATCGCATTACTTTTCTCTTATAATATTAAGAGAAAGTCAAAACTTTCATTAAAGTCCCATGTTGGACGTGACTTTCATATCCAAAACTGCCATGTCAGATCTTTTAAGGAGGTGTAAAAACGGTCTATGTAGTTTAGAGTTTTGCGATTTTTTTCTTCATTTTTGAGATATTTCATTCACACTCTCATTGCACACATTGTCAGGCACACACAAACATCAGACCCTATAAATCTTTTCCGTGCTCACGGGGGATCACATGACCTATAATTCCATTGAAAAACTGAATTTCTCCAATATTTATACGATCACAATATTTCCATGTATAGCAGCAAATAACGGAAGAGAAAATAACGTTATTTAATTTTGTTTTATATATAAAACTAATTACTTCAACAATTAATTAATTCAAAATAACCATATGTATTTAAATAGACTGAGAGAAAACTAAAATCCACACCTGGCTATATTATTATTATTAAATAATTTGAATTTAATTAATTAACTGTTTATTAAACTGACAAAATTAGTTTTCCTACTATTTCCAACAAAACCGAACAGTAATTATGAAAATGCGTAACATGGTTAGATTTCAAAATAGAGAATGCAATATATTATCTAAATATATTTTACATTATATTTCATTATAAAATGACCACTGAATTTTAATTTCTCATAAATAGAACCTCAAGACCCGTGCATTCATATTAAATCAAAATATATTATATTTGTGAATTAATTGATTCAAATAGCTGTTTTTTATCATAACAAAATTCAAAACGCTGGACTATGTTGTCTGAATGGGAGAACACTGTCCGGTGGCCGGCAGTGCACTGATATGGCTCCAGGCGCAAGTGACCATAGATGTTGCGCCTTAAATTTGTCACTGTCATGTCAGATTGGTCGATTTTGGGTATCGATTGTTAAAAGGGGGGAGGGAAGATGTGAAATATTCATCGACTCTCTTTTAGTATAGTTAAATACAAAATAATGCAGTATAAATATAAAATTGACTAATTTTACAATACAAAAGTCATGGATACTTTTACATATCCCGCATATAAATACACAGATGGAGGAAGTTGTAAATTTATCTAACCAAAGGCAGGTAATATTGAAATGACACTGCAATCTAGAAGAGGGCAACACTATACACGGAACGCGCCTACAAAATATTGAATCTTCGTAAGGCCAAAATCAAATTTTTCAGGAAAATATTACAAAAAACTAAAAAACGAATTGAAGTCTGACAAATTTTCTTCAAATTAGGAACCTTAGCAGTACATTTAATGTAACTTCATACATTTATAGCTGTTAGAGACATACAGTACACTTAAGTGATACTTTAGAGGAAAGCTTAGCGTTGTACTGTAACGTTATTGGTCACCCCCGACCAATAAAATTAATTTTCCTGGAAAAATGGTTCAAATAAATATGATAGGCATTTATCTATGTAGGTAGAGTAATGAAGTAGAAAGAAAAATAAAAATACACAACCCTTATGTTAAAGACGTAAAATAAGTCGACGCAAATAGAACTTTAGTTAGATCAAGATCAAACTAGCTGTGTTACTCCGCAGCCTGCTTAAGAATTTTTTAAATGTATATAAGCTAACCATATGTTTGATAATTTTTGCTCTGCTAACTGCCTGTGTGTCTTGGTTCTTTTCCTTTAAACGTTGCACTGTACATTTTTTTTAATTTCTGCTTTACGGAGTGCATGATTATACGGCATTTTTGTAAATTTTCAAATTATTTTGAAATCAAGTCTTTTATTTTTAATTGCCGCAGCTATTCACTTATATTAAAGCAAGAGTGAATGTTTAAATAAAAATCCCCATTAGTTAATGGATTTTGACCAAAACCTCATTATCAGATGCGGTAATGTTACCTAAACGGAAAGTCAAGTTTGAGATCACTGCGAGTTTTAGAGAATAGACGAATTAGCTTTAATTTTAAACTGTCGTTATAAATTTTGCTAAGGTTTCGATAAAAGACGTTGCCAGTCAAATTTATCACATTCAGGTAGTCGTGATCACTAAAAGCCAAAAACTATAATCTCCACTATTTTACATTTACATACATACATTTCACATTACATACATTACATACATTTCAGTAAAGGCTAACTGAAATTCTTAGAATAGTAAGAATTGTCTCAATATAAAGTCATCTTTGTTTCATCCAATGTTATTTACTTTCTCTTACGCCTAGTAAAAAAGGAAGTATTGCGATCGTGTCAGATTTTCGAAATTGTGGTTTCACCGGAAACACTTCTTTCCTACGCCTTGACTTCGGCTATTCAGCTATTTCACAACGCGTAACACATTATAAAAAGACTACGCTGGCGATTGATGTTATTCGTTTAGTTGGATATCGGGGGGCACGTGAGAACAATCTCGGACGCGAACAACTTCACCCCTGTGTTTCACCGGAAACAGATGTTTTGGGGTCCCCTGAGTATGGAAAAAATATTTTAGCGAATAGTCTGAATGTGTGTGTCTGTTATTTTAACAGAACATCTCAAAAACGAAAAGTCGCAGGAAGCTCAAACATGGTATTCCGTTCAAGTACGTATTACAACCGCATCAGACACGAAAATTGCGGACAACCGGAAGTGTACTTCACTGAGTAATATTTTTCAGTAGTGTTTTTCTCAAAAACGGCTCCAGCAATTTTTTTTAAACTTCATATACTGTCAACAGTCAGAAATACCTACCACTTTTATTTGAAATATTGTCCCGGCAAAATCGATTTTTTGGGGGTTCTGGGGGAACAGTAGCGTTATGCTTTCCTCAGAAGTACCACTTCAATAAAATATAAGATTTTACCAACATAATATGATGAATACACAGAAGCATTGCTATAAGTCCAAAATGAAGGAAATCGGTTAATCGAAAGTGCGATTTTGCAGAATAAGTATTTGAATTTTTTTGGGGGAATTTTCTGAAAAACGATTACAACGATTTCTTTGAATATGTTATGCTTGGTGCAGCGGCAGAAACGTATCACTTTTATTTGAAACATTTTTATGAAAAAAATTGATTTTAGAGGGGTAGTTTACATTTTAATTTGCATAAGCTTTGTTGATTTTGACATAGAGCGCTCCACATAAGAGAGGTATACAAGTATAATTCCCACTGCCATGTTTATGGCTAGCCCAATAATTTTGAAGATAATTTCTTGATTAAATTGTATTAACTACAGTATGAGTAGGTCGTGTCATTGTTTCACGCCAGATATTTTTTTTTTCCTTTCTTTTGTACATAATCATTATAATGTAAAAAGTAAACCAGGTAAAGTATAAATGTAATCCTGATAACCTCACTTCCGGAACTATTGATTTCCAGCTTATCCGAATTGCTAAAATTTGTCAACCCAAACATTCTGAGTTAACAATTATTAGTGGACAATGCTTAAAAATAATATAAACTCGGTTAGGGGAATGTAATACGGTAGTATAATCTATTTTTGCTGTACATTTTTATCTAAATGTCAATATTAGTTGGCAAATGTTAACATGTTAACAAATGACAAGAAGATAACTGGAAGAGATTTGTGTTTAACAAGGATAAAACATATGATCTAGCATAAAATGGCAATTCTGTGTAGCCAGTATGCTTGTATCGTTTGTTTAGGGTTGTCAATATTGTATACACGCTCACATCACTACAAGATAGTAACAAATACTTTAGAAGATGAACAAATTCCAATTACAAGCTGTCGAACAATACTATGGATCTTGTTCCATCAGCTGTAGATAACACCGCCAGTCGATTCTTATAGCCCAAAAGATTTTATTCTCTTTGCAACAATTAACTCTACTTATGATTGATTCCCCACTCACTCGTTCACAATTCTTGCTCTCCCATTACTACTTCAATCCACTGAATTTTCGTTAAACTATTTTGTTCATTAAAAAACAAACACACACAAACTATTTGCTAAGGATGCTCAAGAAGAGATACTGCATTCGGATCAGTGCAAACTTGAGCCTCCCTCCCCCCAAATGTTTTTAAATCTTCTGAATTGCGAAAGAGTAGATGTAAAAGTGTAAAAAAAAAAGTTGCACTTTCGTTTGGTGAGATGGTGATATATATATATATATATAAATGGTATCTCCAGCACCCTTTGACTTTCGGTTTTTTTATATCATCTTTTTACCCACTAAAAGCATGTTTTATTTTTTGAAATTTAGGGAATCTCCAATACAAATATTTCGTCTTGTAACCAGTAAGAGAAAGTACGAGCAAAACAAACGACTCGCTAAAATTACAATTTCATTCTGAATGTTGACAGTTGGTTTTTGATGTCAACAATCTATGAAACCAAGAGGGCAGTTGTTGAATTATTATCAGGTAAAAAAAAAAAAAAAAAAAAAGAAACTGCCTATCTAAAATTCACACTATATGAGTTTCATGATGACAGAGTTTCCAAATAATGTTTCCGTCGGCGGAACGCCCTTCCTTCACCCATTCAATTTGTTCACTACAGACGATAAACAAATGTATATACTTCTTTATGGATACAAACAGTGGATATTGTTTGGGGCTAGTTTTGTTGATAATACACGATCAGCCATCACCACTATAATCCATTGGGTTCAAGGGTTCATACTGTAATAATAATCATATATAGGAGAGTAATGGCTAAACTCAGCGTATTTCGCTGGTAGTTACTATATTAGTGATGGGAATTCATAGCAGAGTTACACAGCATGCCTGCCCCAATATACACACTGCCACAACTAGTGGAAAGTTCACACACAACCAATGAATAATAACCAACTAAACAACCGTGTTGTTGTTGTTGTTGTTGTTGTTGTCAAACTATGTATTATATATATATATATATATTTGCGTGGGTCCTACATCGTGTAAGTTAGAGTTGATGATGAATATAGTTTGTTGCCAAAGTTGGTTGTAACTAACTGAATATTCTATTTCAATAAACATTAACATAAACAATTTTTTGTTTTTGTTTCATTAATAAATAATTTTCATTAAACGTAATTAACATACGAAAAAACTGGTGTTAAACTTGAAATTTTACTTATTTGTCCTACATAGAGGTGATGGAGTTACTACTAACTACACTGGCAGGTAATTATCCCCTCCCCCCTGTAAACATTGTAGTCCAGATGAGAGAGAGAGCCAATAACATTGAACCAACCCAACGTAATTTGAAATTTAACCCAGAAATTCCGAAGAACTACCTAAAATCAATTTAATGTTACAAATCAGAGTAATATATTTATATCTGTGCAGTTAGCATTCCAATTTTAAAGGAAATCAGATCATATGTTTTCAAGAAAATCCCCCCAAAAAAAACTCAAAAAGCCTATTCAGTAAAGAGTCCCCTTCCGTTTAAAAGATTTTCCTCAAATTTGTAATTCTACCAACGGTTCTAATGTATATTAACGATCGATCTGTGGTAGAACACTTACATAGAACACTGAAGTGGTAATTTAGAGGGGATTGACGCTGAAGTTCCCCCTGAACTCCCCCCCTCAAAATCAATTTTCCCGAGAAAATATTTCACATTAATGACAGGGATTTAAGTAAACCTATAGATAGTATACGAATTAAAAAAGAAATTCTCTGTCCCGTTTTTGTAAAAATCGTGAAAGAAAATATTCAACTAAGTCATACTTCCGGTTTATGGGTTTGCCCGAAAACGTTGTGCCTGATGCAGTAGTAGGGCCAAGTGAAATAAAAAGTTTGAACTTCCTGAGATTTTTCGTTTTATAGATATATTGTTAAAATACACACACACACACACACACACACACACACACACATACAGACTACGTTTAAAAACATTTTTTTCGTAGTATTTCCGGTAAAAACGTAATTCCAAAAATATGAAACGATCGCAATATTTCCAACTCTCTCTCCAGGAGTAAGAGATAGTAAAAATCTGGTGTTAAAATGCTCATACGGCGTTAATTTATTACACTTATAATTAACAAATTTTCTTCAAACTCAGCACTTTTACTAAACGTTTGTTTGGTCTCACGAATGCCGGTGGAGGGGATTACATTTGTTTAATTTTACGATATATGTCTGCCTGAATGTAACCGCATTTTATGAGAGGGCCCTGGGAAATAACTTGAGAGAGTAATTCTTACTTAACTCACAGATGGTCAAGAATGGCCAACTAAAATCAAATTTTTCCGAATAAATACTTTCAAATAAATATGACAAATTTACATTTGTGCAGTTAGCATTTCATGTTTAAAGAAAATCTTTGGAGCCGTTTACGTATAAGTTCCAAAAAATTCAATCTTACTCTGCAAATTAGTGCTTCAAAATTAGAATTCCATCAATGCATAATGTATGTTGAAATTGCTTCATATCATATCCCTTACACTGAAATGGCATTTTACATTGCAGCTAACGTAAAATCTTAAATTCTTAGAATAATGCAAGAAAAGAAAGTAATACGCCATATTTGTGTGTGTAATTAGTAATGTTGTGATTAAAGTAAATCGTTAGTGACTGTTTCCAAGTAAATTCATTAGAAACTGTGATCTTATGGGTGAGGAGTTTGACTTAGATCTTGATGTGAAGCCGTTGTTAGTATCAAAATCGAATATCAAATTTGTACTTTGTGGGATTTATTTGTTTTTGACACACATACATCTCACACACACGCAACATATATATATATAGATATATATATATATATATATATATATATATATATAATTTACACACACACACAGAATACATATTTGGATATAAACATTTTTTCCGAAAAATAGAGGTCTTAAGCCGTAACGCGTCGGTCTAGTGTCTTTGGTGCAAGAATTCAGGGTTCGATTCCCGTAACGGCAAAGACAAAGTTGATCCAGCATCGTTTTCATCCAGCTATAGTTTGGTAGCAAACATAGTTAGGAAAGCCAGAACGAAGCGGCGCTGGGACTAGCAGAGAGCCCCCCCCCCCAATAATAATCGCCTTGTGGCAAACCTTATCCCATCATTGACTGTTGCGCCATTGGCTAAAAGGATCACAAAATATGTTCACTATTAATTTTCTTTACACTTGCAACACTAATAATGTGTTTCTTACAAATATTTTAATTTGAAACATTTCCCAGGAAATTGATTCTCTCATCAACACATTACCTCTCCTCCAATTTACAATAACAGTACCTCTTCCTGCGCTGATGTTGTCAACTATCTTGGGGCTTTGCATTGACAAAATACGTACTTGGAATCTATACATACGACTCTAAAGAAAAGAACTTAATAAGCAATTCAGACTATTCAAAAGACTTCTGGGCTGCAGATCGAAATTCACTCTGCAAAACCAAAGATACATCTAATTAAAACCTATTTAGGCATACTGATTCGAATTGTTGTGTTCAATTAAGCGAAATAACCTACAACGTTTCCAATCCCTGTACTCCAAAATCCTTAGAACCATTTTCAACACTCCCTACTATGAATCCATACGGTCCTAAACAAACCCTTCTGTTAAGAAGTTATAAAAACCCGTTATAATAAATTCTATACATCCCTATCTTCTCATCATGATCCTCTTGTCCGTCTCTTTCGTCTCGAACCTTCTCCGACAATTTTCCCGACGCTTGAAACTCAATGGCCACGAGATTTGCTCGCAGAAGGCAGTGAACATTGACAAAATTTACTAGGAATACTACCTGTGGTAGTTTCTCCTCATTAATGTATTTTTATTTTGTTTTATAGTTATTCACAGACATTCACTTATGCTGTTGTAACAACAACAACAAAAAAAAAGAAGAAGAAATTATTATATACAAAAAATAATAACTGAAATTGGATGAACAATTGCATTGATTACAATTAAATTTTTCAGCACAGTCATTTTAAAACAGCTGTTACAATATATTGTAAGTAATAGTTAAGTACCTGTAGCAATGAGAATATTATAAATAAAGTGTTTAGAAGCGTCCTGTCCTTTATTACTGGAAATGGTAGACCACTTTCTAGTGTCCTATTAAGGACCACTGTGTGCACGTGTAAAGCAAGGGACAACGGACCAACCCTTAGTGTGCCACCTCTAACCTAGAGTGCGTTAACTATGTAGGAGGGGTGAGACCTGCGAGAAAGAGGCCGTGGTTTCCAATTAAAGAGGTATTTACTATTTATTTATTGACCATACCTCTGTAATGCAACCTTCCCAATGGAACAGTGTTGCCAACATTCAGTTCTCTTACAACCATTCAATAAAATTTAATAGCGCCTCCTTGAATAATGCCAACTTCTACGATAATGTGAAGTGCCACTTTTAATACTAGACTTAGGACTTGCTCACATGAGAGTCAATTTTTTTTTACCCCTAACATATATGTAAAGTTGGTAAGAAGCCCCTGTTTCTCTCTCTTTCTCTTCCTCTTTTCCTTCTGCTTATCTGTAACCCTATCGATGGACCCCGCTTCTAGGGCTGGAACCTTTTTGTGGAGTAAGCGACCAGTTTCTCTTGTAAGAACTTGGAAGGAGGAGGAGGCCAAGAAATCTCAACTCTGAGACTCCCTCCCCGGTTTGCGGCAGGCCAAGACCTGCCTGAAAAATTATAACCAACGGAGATCGGCTTGAGTAAGAACAAGCTCCGCGTTCTTACGCGGGTGGGGGCATTGCCGACTTAGAGGGCACCTGGTGAAGCTGGATTTGGAAAGTGACAGCTCATGCGGACTCTGTGATGAGCTGGAGTAAATTCGTTACATCTCCTAACAGACTGCGAGGTTGCCACTCAGAGAAGATTCAAGAACCTGGGCAACTAGCAGGTAGAGGAGGGGATTTACCCTCTCTAGAGCCCGTCAGGTTATTAGGATTCCTCAGGGATCTTAACCTGATGGAGGTTTTGTACTATGGATGTCCAGTTGGGACATCTGTTCGGGTGCTGTGGGCAAACAGCCTGCGGCATCCAGGGGGCTCAGCACAATAGATCGAAAAAAATAAAAACGAAAACCTATTGATGTGTCACAAGGGTTAATTATAATTTTTAAAAAATTGATAAATCTACTTTATAATCAATGTTATTATTGAATATAATATTTTTAAATTCAATTCACAGTACTAAACTGGATACCCGCTGTCAGAGAATGTCGTATAGAACGTAACATAATGTACTTGAATAAGTTAAATTTTAATAGAGAATGCATTAACCCAGAGATGTATAGATGGATTGTGACATCATTACAAACTACACCATTAGAGGGCACTCCTACTTTCGACCCCTCCGTAACTCACTGACTGCCTCAACACCTCACACTCTCAATGTGCGCTGCATTACTTCGGCGATTATAGATTACGTTCTAGAAGGCAATAATCCATAATCTTGAGAAACTTTAGTTAATGTACCCCCCACCACGTAAATATGTAATGTATTCATCAATATCAAATGATTCTTAACTGATCGATATTTAGGGCTAAAATCAAATATATTAACTATTCAACTAAGTATATAATAACTACCATTTGTTGGGATTATTAGAAAACTTGGCCTGATTTTGCAAAATATTCATTGGACGTAATTTGGGGAGAATTATAATCATTAGTCAAAGTTAATTACTTTGCGTCAAAGTAAACAACTATTATTTTAAAAAAATATAATTTTTATTGTTAAAATCGAATAATTTCAATCGAAAAGTTTCACTTTCTATTCTCTAGGGAAAACCTTGCGACTGTGTTAAAGTTTCTATATGGAGTTATCACAGAAACCTTTTGAGCTCTCTCTGAATGGGCTTTACCATTCGGTGTGTGTGTGTGAGTCTGTGTTTATGTGTGTGTGTGTGTGTGTGAGAGAGAGAGAGCATCTCAGCCAAGCCATATCTCAGAGAGAGAGAGGGAGAAAGAGACAGAATAAAATATCTCACAAAACGAAAACTACAGAAATAACAAATCTGATATTCCGTTATCGACTCAGCAGATTTCAATCAGTAACTGAAAAACCGAAAGTGCTATTTTATTGCAATTTTCTTGAAAATAGCCTTCAAATATTTTGTTTAAAATCGCATCCCAACTGTCCACATAAAATGATCTTTGAGGCTTTCGCGCCCACACTCATTCAAAACCCTAAGTTTGAGACAGAGTCAGTGTTTCTATAAATCGATACTGATGGTCCATTTTGTGGTAGACTATTTGCAGGGAGATTGTTGGCTTGTTTAAGGAGATCACCTCTGAGAAGAATCAGAGTGAATGGTTGTAAAACAAAGGAGGAGAAGTGCAGGACTTAATTTTCCATCTATCTGTAATATTTGATTGTTAGGCGACGAGATCTAAGTCCCTCCTCATGTTGCTAAAGCCACAGCTTTCATTTCCACTGGAAAAACGTTATTTTTCCCCTTTCACCTTTTTCTCGCTTTTCTCTGAGCAGGGAGCAGCCATGTTCATTTCAGAGGAGCAGTCATGTCTGTTTAAACATTTTATAGCTCGGCAACTTAGTTGTAACACTTAAATGGCTGTTAAAATCCGCCTATTTCCAAAGCTTTCTAGTAGCTGTGACATCAATTAACCCCGCCCACAGGTTTCACAACTAAGTTGCCGAGCTATACATCTTTCTCAATTTCTAAACTAAACATTCTTAATGATTGTTTATTTGGACAAGGATTTTGGTGTTTGCAAAATTGATAGCGTATGACAATTTGTAGACGAATGTTCTGCAAGTGCGGACTACTCCGTATTATTCTATCAGACAAAATTACGAGGTTTTTTTAAAAAAAAATTAAATTTACTTATGTATATTCCATTTGGGACATGACAACTTTGGCTCTTATATTTTATGGTAAAGGCCCCAATTCGACTGGTAATGAATAAAAAGAAAAGAAGCCTTTGATGCGTATATTCAGCGTAGGAATTTTAGTATGCGTTTCTGAACAAATATTGTCTAGATCGCAGAAAGAAAGAAATCCAAAATACTGCAACCCAGATATGCTATATATATTCCTTACTGAAATTTAGGAAAATTTTGAACAGCAAAACCAAATTTTATGTGTTAGCGAGGATAATCAAACTTGGTTTCTAATATTAATGAGTATCAAGCTAGAAACGTTACAATGAAAATAAACAACTAAGGCCCAAAATGCTTGCAGTGAGTGGGCCAACATTTTTATTTTATCAAAACAATATGGTTGAACATGGGCTTGGCTTTAACAAGCAACAACAAACAACTCCGCTGCCGACAATACAAACAAATAATAATCGTGGGGGTGGGGGGAAAGTGAGAGAATAGACTTAAGTACAAGATTCCTTGGCGTGCGTGAACACAGGTAGTCAAAACAAAACCAGCGTTAAACCTGCCTTGCCAATGTTGTTCCGGTATATATTTCTCTGCCCTAAAGGGTTACAAGAGGGAACCAAGCGATGGTAATGTTAATCCACTAATAAAATCTTATACCGTTTTCACTAACACAACATATCCTCCTTGTCTGTAAATTCTTTTTTTTTTCATTTCTCTGTTTTTTTTCTCTCCCTCTTTCCTTTCTTTGTTTTAATCGCATGAACAGAAAAAAACCGCCCATTGGCAAAAGTAACGAAGCCGGGAGTATGATAAAACGGAGTACATTTAATGTAAAGCCATAAAAAAGGTTACTTTATTGGCTTGGTCACGGGCGTACTGTGTTAAATAAAAAGTTATGTCCGATATAAATAGGAAATGTCGCCTTACTCAAACTCCCGCCTCCCACTGCTCCCCACTCTACTGGCTCGTTGCACGCTCCCTGTGCGCCTTCTAGCTGCCCTAATTTATAATTCTACATGGGTTTTCTTTATCAAATTCAAATTTAATATCTTTTTATTGTGATAAATTCCTAGTGTTTACAGGGATTTCTGTTTTATTTAACTAACCTTTTCTTTCCCTCTTTATTCGTTTATTTATTTTTTGATTTTCTTTGTTTTTATAATAAAATTAAATAAAAATAATATTGGTATGAAACACTCACTGCTAAAATTGGCCCCGTGCGCTCACAGATTTGATATTAATTGCTGCAGAAACGCTACAAAATAATGATTTCATATATACTATAATAATGTACTTATAATGACTAACAGTTACTCTTTAAATTACTACTGTAATTGACAGAAAATAAATAATTGTGAGGCTCTCCTGCGTCCTCGTCGCCAGGGCTGGTAACCGGACAATTCTAGTCCGGCCTAAAAGGAGACTAAAGGGAAAGACGTTCTAGGAGGGTACGGTGGCAGCAACCGCTCTTTTTAGAACGACGGCGTGGCTTAAAGTTAATGCCCTTGTAAATAGTGTAAATATGCATTATTGTAAATATAGGCAATTTTAATTTAGTTTGTTGTTTATTGTTATAGAATTCAGTAAGATTTTAGAGTTGTTATTTTATAGTTTAGTGTTTGTTGAAACATTTGGGTAGTTATCGAGTAAGCTTTATTTCTACGCTTGTAAATTATTTCATTATGGATAAAGCTGTTTGTGATAGCAAGAATATTCAGGTGGGTACCGAGAACTGATGGTCCAGTCCAAAAGGCTACATTCACCGCAATTATGTCATGTTCAAGCTCTGCAAACAAAGAAAAACTGCTTGTATCAGTTGACTGGATGGACGATTCTGGCGACACTTTGGGGAAGAATATACCTATCGATGACATGTTCCCTTCTGAAACTAGTTGTTGTCTGAACAAGGAGCAGACCGCATGTGTGGCACCTACTCAGAACAAAATGGAAGAGAGGGAGATGAGATTTCTCATAAAGGAGTTAGAACAGAAGAACATCTCGCATCCGGCAGATCTAAAGAAGGAAAAATGTGCCCTATTTGCCAGCAGACTTTCAAGAATGTTCGGGGACTGAATATCCACGTGGCAAAAAGGCATACCAAAGAAGCAAATGAGATTAAAGTCAGATCCCTTGTTAAAACTCAACCTATCAGTGATCGTAAGCACCCTATAAATCAGGACATGCAACTTGAACTTGTAAACTGGGCAACCAAATTCAAAGAGATTTTCAAAGGTCCTTTGCCAGGATGAATTCGATCTTTGAATCACCAAGTTCCTTCAATTTCTCAGAGATGCAATCCAACACTTCCAGGCCCGAAACATCCAGCTACTCGTTTCTACCATTTACGTAGGAAGAAGAAACTGGAAATAAAAAGCAAGGGTGTGAGTACAGCTTGGAACCCACAAAGATCCTACAACGCGGCCAGGGAAAGAAGAAGAGAACAATTCCAGTATGAGTTAGCTCAGTATAACTATTACAACCGCCTGAAAAAAGTGGTCCAAAATATTATGAAGGAAGATGCCCCTAAACAGTGTCCAGCTGGCATCGAATCAATAGAAAACTATTTTAGATCTCTTATAGAAAACAGAAATAATAACCACAGGGAAATGTATCATACATCTAAAAAAAACGCCAACTTAGGAACGATTGACTTAAAGGCGTACATAAAGCTATTAAGTCTACCTCCCTAGATACGTCGCCTGGTCCTGATGGAGTCCTTATACGCACGATAAAATCGTTAGAAATCGCACATATAATCAAATTAATAATAGAAATTATTTTGAAATTTGTTATGTTTCTCTAAGTCTCCGCAGTGGGCGTACAATATTAATTTATAAGGGAAAAGGAGAGCCCGATGATATTGCATCTTGGCGGTCTATTACTATTTACCCTATGCTACGCCAAATAATGGAAAAAGTATTACATTAAGAACTTTGTACTTTGAACTTTGTCATTTCATTCCAGTCAAAGAGGTTTTGTTGTTGGCGTGCCAGGTTGTCACATAAATGCCCGGCTGATAGATGCCGTACTAAAAAACACGAAAGAGAAGAAAGAAGATGCTGTAGTCGCATTTCTGGACGTCACCGGTGCATTTGACAACCTTGGTCATGAGCACATATCATATCTCTGGAGGCTAAGGGTGTATCCCCTGATTTGGGGAAGGCTATATACCTTGTTTGGCAAGTGTACCTAGGGAGGTAGACTTAATAGCTTTATGTACAGCCTTTAAGTCAATCGTACCTAAGTTGGCGTTTTCTTTAGATGTATGATACATTTCCCAGATTTCAGGTTTGTATCGGGATAAACAAAACTAATCAGATAACTGTTCTGAGAGGTGTTCCTCAAGGTGGTCCTTTGTCGCCTACACTATTTAACATAGGCATAGACCACATGGTACGATGAAATCTGCGATCAAAAATTTGCAAGTGTGTTTGGCTACAAACTTTCTAGTAAACAGGATAGTCTTCGCAAATTTGACCAGTCTTCGCAGAATTCGAGTATAAAAGTAGCTGAAAGGATGACTGGCAGCGTCCAAAGAATACTGAGGGAAATTGGTCTTTCAGTAAACCCAAAGAAAAGTTCGTCCATTATTCTAAGGAAGGGCACATTTTGTCATTGGAGAACGGTGATCAAACAGTTTGAAGATGGGGCCACAATTAAATACTTGGGATTTAGTTTCTCCGGAGATTTGGAATTTAATGACAGTGCAATCTCCAAAATGAGCCGCAATCTAGATAAACTGGTGGCCTCCAATCTTTTAAAACCCGACCAGAAGCTCAACGTCGTCAACCAATACGTTTTCCCGGCACTTACATATCCCCTCCAGGCGGCACTTTTGACGAAGCTCCAACCGGCGTTTCTCGACAACATCAATATAATCATAGGCAGGAGCGTTAAAGCTTTAATAGATCTGCCGGCCAATAGTGCTTCTGCTATATTGTATGCCCGTAGGCGCTTTTGTGGTTTGGTATTGCTCAGATGCCTGTGGGAAGCCCCTCTTCAGCCTGGTCCATCGCCCAGAGAAGCTAAGATTACCTACTCAAATTTCCAGGAAATTTTCAATTACGAATCTGAAGTGTGTCCGAATGCGTCGCAAGGTTAGGGTTGGAAGCAGCAACATGGAAGAGAATTTCAAGTGAAGAAGCCGAGGCAGACGTTACGCGAAAAAGCCTTCGATGATGGGTCTAAATGCAGATGGCAAGGCGTAGGCGTTCTCCACTTCAAGGATAACTCGAAAACAATCAGTTCATCTACAACAGGAAACTTCTTTCTGGATCAGAATGGACTGTGGCCCTCAAATTAAATTATGCCCCTCTTCGTGGGGTTCCCGGTAGGAGGACAAGCTATCGGAGGTGTTGGACCCTTCTGTCGCAAAAGCGGCAGAGAGTCAGAAACCCCAGCACACATGGGGATCTGTCCATAGACATGCTCCTCGTCACCCATCGACACCATAGGGTTAAAACAAGAATTGCCAAGCTTCTCACTGAAACAGGATACACCTGTTTCGAGGTAGTTCTCTTATCGACACGGACGGTTCAAGCAGGTTTGCCGACATCATTGCATTTAAAGGGAACAATGATGTTTGTTCATCCACCTAACTATCCGATTCGAAACGAACGATCCCAACCAAGGAGTGAAAATCGATGAAGAGGAAAGGCATATTTATGAGAAATGCATTCCTCACCTGCGAGAAAAATACTGCGAAATGTTCGGGGATCGAAACTATATCGTAAGGGGTATTGGAAGTAGTGGACCAATACCCCGCACTACGAGCGATTTCTTAGACCAGGTCGGAATAGACAAGATTCATCTTCTGACCATTACCGAGCAAATTATACTGGATTCGCTTGGTATTTTACATAACCACTTGTATGACCAATAACGACAGCCTGGTCGAATTTTATTTATTTTAATTTTTTGTATTTTGCTTTTAGTTCTTTTCTATATTTATTATCTACTGTTAATGTTCTATTGTTTTCTTTTTAGACTTGAGATTTTCATTTTGTCAGTATTATTTTTATGACTTGTATTTTTTATGAACACTGTGTACAGACTGTGTTTTGATTATTTCTAATAATCTGTATAAATATATGTTAAACTTTGACTCGAACAATTGTAAAGATGTTCATGGAATTGATTGTATGCTGTGTTTGTAGAGCAACTCAATATAATTGAGCAGCCACACATTTCGCACAATTTCTTGTGAAATAATGTGTTTTTCTCTTCTCAACTGTAATTGATAGACTTCAAACTTGCTATGTTTAGCAAACTTCTAGCTGGGCTAGCATTACATACAAAATGCAGGTGGAAAAGATTATAATTACCTACCTGCATATGACTGCACTGTAAGACAGCCTCTCCGTATCGTCCTCCTTTAGCAAAGGTTGTAACGGCAGTTTAAATTTAAGCCCGACTCACAGAACCCTATTATAGATTTTGCAAGAGCAGAACAAAAGTTGCTGCAAGAACTTAACAGTTAAACATGAGAAAGAGAAAGCGTAACATAAGACTATCAGAGTGGAGTGGCGTGACACACTGGCGGTGTGTTGCCTATTTGAAGCTTGAAGATGCAATCTATCTCTCAGGGGAAAATTCGTCTGTTTCATAGTAGTCGAGACCCTCTCAATTCCAATGCCTTGGCTTTGCTTGGCCCTGCTCTAGGCTGGTCTTGACTTCCCTAAGGCAAAGTGTTGAGGTAGTTGTGGTAGTAGCAGCTGCTACATTTCCTGTGACTTCCTGGGAAAACTGTTTAAAATAAAAGCGATAGGTTTTTTGTATTTAATTGCAGTTAGCATGCCAAATTTAAAGAAAATTTTTAAAACTGCTTTACAGAAAATTGCGTAAAACTGAAAACAAAAGAAAAAACCGCATTTCCCGATAGGTGTACTTGTATCGAAACCATCGTGCCGGAAACGATGTTGGTATCTAGACGCAAGGTCTAGTATATGCTTCCTACAATTTTTCATATTTGAGATAATTATATTGTTTATCCTTACCCTTACACACACACACACACACACACACACACACACACACACACACACACACACACACAAACATGTCTAAAGAACATTCGCTAAATCATCTTTGATTTTTGCGTACAAAGGCAACTACAATACTTGAGAAAGAGGAGGGATTAGCTAAGTGGTTAGCTCATTGGACTTCCACGTGGAGGTCCCTGGTTCGAATCCAGTGCTACCTTAGATTTTTGTCTGTAACGAGAGAACACTGTCCGGAGGCTGGTGGTGCCCTGAGAAGGCTCCAGGCGCTAATGACCATAGATATTGACCCGCCTTAAATTAAAAAAAAGAAATACTTCAGAATCTTTTAAGGACCATAGTTCTCTACGACCTGTAAGATCTATTGTTCCTAAATGGTATTGAGCCTTCTCTGTGCACTACCTGCCTTCGGGTAGTTTTTCTTTCGTTACCTCTCGTAACGCTTCGTCGCAAGCTTCTGTCGGACTCGAACCCACGACCTCCTCGTGGGAGTCCAGTGCTATACCAACGAGCACTCAATTGTACTTCAGTATCTTCCCCAATCTCAATTAATGGACTTCCGATGGAAACACAATTTCAAATATCTCATATGATAAGTTCACTTTCTCTTATCATAATTTTTCAAGCGGGCTTAACGTCCAACTACCAAATTAGGTGTCTGGACGGAGGCGGAAGCACCTACTTTACTATTAAAATTTTTTGAACAAATATAAAATTTAGCAGTTATACGCTGGCCTCGAACTGGGGTCCTCCCACTTACAAGTCCATGCTCATAACCACTACACCAACACCCGCCCCCTTTCTCTTATCATAAGTAAGAGTAAATAAAGGTGGGTCTGGGACTTCAAACACATATTTATTACAATTGAGCTTCATTTTCCATATAAGATTACAATTGATTAAAAAATGCAAGATTTCTCATCAATAACATTACAGTATTACTTGGTGGAAACCATAGATTAACAGAAATGTTAATTTTGCTTCTTTTCATAAGACACATTATTGCAACTAAAAATATATACAAGTCCAAACAATTTTTTAATTTTTTTTTTAAGACCTGCAAGTGAAGTTTTACTTAGCAGTTATCCTTAAGGTATCTTTTTAAATGTCGGTAAATAATATAACATGTTTTCTCTCTCTCTGTCACTCTCTCTCACTCTCTATGTCGCAGAAAAAAAGTTACTTTTACTTATTTTATTTGGTAAACACCGCCAACGCTTATCCAAACAATGGCAAAAAAACTTACTTAGTGCATTAGTAGTGACAAGGGGGGAAAACGGTTCCATTTTATTCAAAAGTCACCGACAAAAGAACTTTACGACAACTTGTTTGACGTTTACTTCTTTCTTCTTTTTATTAAAAAAAAGAAAAAGAAAGTTGTGTAAGTGGAGAGAAACTTCTCTAAGTGGTTGCACGTTCAACAAACAATTTGCAA
Organism: Triatoma infestans; assembly: GCA_011037195.1. Classification (NCBI taxonomy): domain Eukaryota; kingdom Metazoa; phylum Arthropoda; class Insecta; order Hemiptera; family Reduviidae; genus Triatoma; species Triatoma infestans. Next base: position 53,278 of record JAAEAF010006963.1, read on the forward strand.
CAGGAGAGGTGATAGTCCTGCAGCTCCATCTATACACCTATTTCCTTGCCAATACCAAATAACGTATACCACTTTCTTCATATCAATTTTTTTTCACTTCCTTTTTTTTTGTGAAATTCCTTTATATCAAGTGTAAGCAACTAATAGATTACTATGTAATCTAATTCGTAAAGGTTTAGGTTTAGAACTTTAGAATGCCCCTGTTAAGTTCATCCAAGTTTATAATGGATCATAATAATGTTTATAAAAGATATCATTGGGGTGGGGTTAAGGTTTCCTCTAAAGTGCTATTTCAGTTTATTACGCGATTCAATCATGAAAATAATATTAATTAGAATTAAATATATTGCTGAAATTCCGTGTTTAAAAAAAATCGGATGACCGGAAGTGCGTTTTTCTGTTATTTTCTCTAAAACGACTAAATTTTCTTTAAACTTGGAATGTGAACTACACACATAAAGAGCTATAACTTTTAATTGAAACATTTCTCTTGGAAAAGTCATTTAAGGGGGTTTTTGGGGAAGAAGTGGGGTAAAATGCTACATAGTTGAATATGCAATTCTACCATCCAAACAAAGTTAATTAGAAATAAATAGATTGAAAAAATTCTGAGTTTCAAGAAAATTAGTAAATTGGATATGCGTTTTTACTGAACAGCTTTTTCCATTTTTGCAATTTTCTCCCTAAGAACATCGACGAATTTCATTAAATTTGGTATACTAACTGTAAACTTTGTCAATTATAACTTTGAAAAATGGAGTAATAGAAAGTTGGGTGAGTGTATCATACCAGATACTAAATTATATGAATATAAAAAAAAAGTAGTAAAAGGCGCAGATATGAGTGGGATTTGTTTTGATCTTGTTTTCTCGTACTGCCGCTACTTGTCGGGCTTATTAGAGTTGAATAATGTTACTTTTACATACTAGTGAGAGAAAGTAGTGAGTAACTCACTAGTGAGAAAAAGTAGAACTTCAGCCACTGATTTAATGTAATAATGTCACATTATTCAACGATTGCAGAAAAAAATTGTTTAAGCCAATTTTGAGAAAATCGTTATGGGGGGGGGGGTCGGTAAAGTTTACTGCCAGTTAACTGACATGGACCGTATTCTCGGTCAGATCCCATGGAAGCACGTCAATGAAATATCAAGTTTGAAGAGTTTTCGGATTCCCTTCTCACATACACTAATCGATAAACATTTATCTATAATTAAGAGACCATAAAATCTGAATTTCCAATGAAATTTCAATTTTAAAAATTTGAAAAGATCGCTTTCTTATTCTTACAACAGACTAAGAAATTAAAATTTCCTATTAAGAAAAGTAGTAATTTGTTTAATGAGAAACATCACGTTAAATCACAATCAATAAAAAATAAATAATTAAATCATTTCATCAATGATTGTTTAAAGAATTCGAGAGCGCTTGAAGACAATTAATTATCAATGAAAGTACTAATACCACTGGTGTTGATAAATAAATTGGTAGGGTAGTGGAATTGTTTTTAGTTACACTAGTTGAACACAATTTTAAAGTAGTGTGGCAAATAACGTTGGCCCTATTTGTAAACAATCATTCGTTGAGTTAGTAAAATCACTTGTTGTGTGTGGGTGTTGGTAATGACCTTCACACAAACACGTACAACAGTTGAATGTGACAACACCATAGTGTGGCCGTACGAGCAAACAGTAAATGCACACTGTAACAAACGAATGTGAGAAGCGGATGTGGTATCCTCTAGTGGGCGAGCATAAGTAAATATTTGTTAGAGGACAACCTTGGTCGTTGTAATGCAGAGAGGAACTACAGGTCATTGTAATGCTGTCCATTACACTCTGCCACCATCCATTTACCCTTTACAAGCCAGCAAAAATGATAAAAATAGAAATTAGAAAGCAATTAATTAAAGAACTATATCCTAATTGCTATTTTGTAATAAAAAGAAACCTTTTATTTTGTTTTTTTATAATACTGTTTTTTCATTCAAAGACGAAATTGAAAAAGAAATTCATCTTTGATGCGAGCCAAGCTGGGATCAAGTTCTGTGTGTTATGACGACGTTAATGAGGTGCAATGGAATTTGAATATTACAATGTAGCCCCTCTCCCTACAATATTTATAGTGCGTCCCTCACTGCTTTCGGCTTCCTTCTAGTACTCCTCTGTTAATGGAAGCGAATAAGAAATTCGTTTTAGTATGCTGCCCGAAGAAATTATAAAACATCAAGCAAATCTATAGGCCTACGAATAGTATATATATTATATATTAGTGACGTATAAGTGACATAAGTATATATATTACTTGGTTAGCAAACTGGCAGAGATGCAAAAAGTTCCTTGAAAAATATCGAATTGCAAGCGTTTGGGAACTGTGGTACATGGACCAAAACGAGCAATTTAAGTACACTGCATTCATGGATACAAGAGTTAAGCAAAACGCAGCAGAAGAAAGTATTGCGATGGTGTCAAATTTTCTGAAATTTGAGTTTCAATTGGAATCGTAATAATTATTATCACGAATAAGTCTTGTGAGTGTTTCATACCAGATTTTTTTTTTTTAATTATTTTTGGTCATAATTGGGTTTTTCATTATTTATCTTATCTAAGAAAAAAAATAAAATAAATTCGGAATCTTTTCAGGATTTTAACTAACTTTTCCCCAGTAAAATATTCTAGCGGTCCGAAATCCTTTTATAAAACCAGTAGAAAAGACAGATGCCAGGATTGGTGAGATAAAGAGAAGAAAGCTGAGGTCAAGTCGGTCTCATTCATTTAGCGGTCCAGACAGAGAGAGTGTGTGAGGTTCAAGAAGGAAAGAGGATGTATCCTAGTGGAACAACATGTCGGTCACCGGGAGCGGCTTTTTACCTTGTTGGAGATAGCATCACCGCCTCCTCTGTACATCTAGACGTATGTCTGGTGTTTTCCCCTTTTTACCAGAGTTAGCATCCAGCTCTTTGTTATCACACTCGGTGACTGCCCCCTATCAGTCTTTATTTCGTCTTCTTCATCTTGTTTTCCTTCTAGTCTTCTTCGTTAAACTACATCTTCCTCTTTGTTAATTAAATACCTTATCTAACTGAAAACTTGTTTCGTTCTTCATTGTTGAAATTCTTCATTCTGTTCAATGTCCTAGTCCCTCAAATATTGTACTATTTTCCTTCAGTAACAGACTAGACACTGATTGATTCAATAAAGTAAGATATAATGATCTAAGCCATAAAATACTATTTTATTAGTCCTTCCAGAATTTAACCATTTTCATAAAATTTGAATTTTTAAGTTAACCTTCTCTAACTCCCTGCCAGTGGAACATAATTGAGTGATTGGCACCATAGTGGCGGAAGCCTGATCAGCCAGTTTGCAAAATAATTTCAAATAAATTTATGTTTATACTTTCGAGAGAAAAATTTGTGTAAACTAATTTTGCTCTGTACCACCTGTGATATCTCAAATGTTTATCAAGAAATGGTGATGATGGAGGCCAGCCCCGAATTCCGGTCGTTGGCCTACAAAACGAAACACGGCTAACATGGTAAAAGTATCTTAATATTTACAGCATTGTTTGGAAAGAAAAACTGAAACATCCAGTGCAATCAAAAGCACATAAAACTTGGAAATTTATTTAAAATACACAAGAAGTTAGAAATAAATAGAATATTAGTAAATATCTTTTAAGAAAAACAGTGATATGAGGGAAGAACATGAGGTCATTGAAAAAACAATCTGATATATGATGGACATATAGATAAAGTGAAATGCGAACAGACAGAGTAATGGAATTGCCAGAAATCCGTAATAACAGATAAAAATAAAAAGTCACAACAAAATAACAAACAAACAAACAGCAACAATAACAACAACTACAAACTACAATGAATATTCCGCCCACTCTCCCAGCATGGCCACACTCTTTCCCAAATGCTATCACCTACTCTCTCTCTCTCTCTCTCTGTGTCAATATAAAACCCTATCTTGGTCTCAGGGTTGTATTTAACAACAGTGTAAGGAAAGTCTTTGAGACGGTCGAAGATATGACTGGGACAGTTGGCAGTTAGAGAGAGAGAAAGAGCGACAGAAAGTGCTTGTGACAATACCCCCCCCCATTCTTCCTCCCATATCACTACACCAGAGATATCGGGTGCGGCTCGCTTGTCCCTATTACGACCCTGACACAGGCTGAATTCCAGTGTAGCCGATAAAACAGCTCCAAAACTTGTCCACTCACTTCCAGCCCAATTCCATTTAGTAAAGATTTTTATGTGCCTATTCCCAAGAACCGGAATGAAAAACAAGAAAACCGCTACAGTCAGCATATTATTTGCCTTATCAGCGCAAATCTTTCAAAGGACAAGTGTTTGTTGTCTACTTTTCCTTATTATATTACTTTCTTGTTTCAAGTATTAAATGTATAATAAAACCAGACAATCAACATATCTTTATAGAAATTAGATTTTATTTATATAAACAAATTATCTTATCGAATACTGGACTTTACAATTCAATCATAGGCCCTTATTAAAATCATGTATTCCCTTATTGCATGCAACTTTCAAAACGCTTGTATTCCTCTTTCTATAATTAGTACTGCCAACAAACCAATAAAATTTAAAATTTTCTTCAAAATAGAAACAGCTGGACAAAAGTAAAATAAAAATAAAATTTCAAAATGTTTTCTTTCATGATAATATATTTGTTTTTCTTTTGTTTTTTTATGGATTCATTTTAAATAAACTCTGACCCAATGGAGAACAAGATATAACCAATTTGTTTATGTTTTTATAACGAATAATCCGTGCATACCTTGTAAACACAAATCATCCCAGTATATCATTTCATTGCCTCTGAGTAATTACTCTCTCTTACAAAGTTTTCTAGAGTGCTTTTGTTATTAGTTTTTTTTTTTAAAGAATGCTTTAATTTTTTAAAACATTAAATGTTTTAAAAGGAAATTATTCTGAGGAAATAGCAGTTCGTGTAATAACATTGCATGAAGAAGGGGTTCAGTAGTCAATTATTGCTCAGAGACTAGGAATGAACCAATCCACTGCTTCAATAATGTTAATGCGCTACAGGGAGACTGGGAGATACTCCCGAAGACCTCCCACGGGCCGTCCCAGAAGTACAACTCGGACAGATGAGAGATTTATTCATCTGAATGTGTTAAGGAACAGGTTCGTCACTAGCAATCAATCACGTCACTTGATCGCTGATGTGCGTAATGTCCATATTTCATGTAGGACAGTCACAAGAAGGTTAAATGAAGCAAACTTGGCTTCCAGGATACCCGCTACTGGCCCTCTTCTCACCAGAGCACATAGAGTCGCCAGACTGCAATATTCACGAGAACATGTCAATTGGGCAACAGAGGATTGGCGACGTATTTTATTCACAGATGAGTCGAGATTCACCCTACATTCTTCAAATGGAAGGATGAGAGTTTGGAGACGTCAAAGTGAGAGATATGCAGAGGCTAACATTTAACCAAGAGTGGCTTTTGGCGGAGGCAGTGTTATGATTTGGGGAGGCATAAGTTTTGACGAACATACAGACATACATGGAAAATGGGACACTAAATGCCCGGAAGTACCCTGAAGACGTTCTTCAGCGATAAGTTGTGCCAATTTCTGAAAGAGTCGGTGATGATTTTCTATTAAGTAGGACAATGCTACATATCACATTGCTCGAGTTGTCCTTGAGTACCTACTGGATGTTGGGATTCGACGTTTGGTTTCTCCACCGAGAAGTCCAATAGATCCAATACAACACCTTTGGGACACAATTGGAAGACGGCTCAGACTTCGCCTGATTGCCCCTAGCACTGTCAGGGTGCTAAGTACAGCAGTTGTTGAAGAATGGAATGAGAATTTCTTAAGAGGTTATCCAAAATCTAATCTCTTCAATGCCAAGGAGGCTGCAGATATCAGAGCAAGAGAAGGTATCACTAAATACTGTTGAAAAAAAAAATGAAGAAGTGATATTTATAAGAACCATTTTAATTTTGAATTTTACAGATTTTTTTTTTTTTAGCTTTATTTTTATTCTGTGTAATATAAGCAGGTTTTTCTTAAATTTTTGGTTAGTTGTTCTTTTTTTCCTTTGGATTAGAGTTCAACAACATGAATCCGTAGGAAAAAAAATACGAAATTACCTTTCAGCTTCAAATTATAATATTTTGAAATTTTATGCAATACTTCTGTCCAGCAGTTTATTTCATTAATCCTTTTTATTATATAGTTAACAGAATCTTTAATTAAAGCTTTTCAGAGATGCTCTTTAGAGGAAAGCCTGCAGCTAATTTTCCAACAGAGCTCCTAAAAAGAAATTCTTCCAGAGAAATATTGCACATTTAGTCAAAATGATGACTATATACGTGCAGAATGAATACGAAGTTTTAAGAAAAATTTTCTAGCTGTTTTCGAGAAAATTACGTAAAAAGAGAGAGGAAGTTTCAGTAAAATTAACCTTCAGTAGAGTTGGTGAATTTTTTGACAGAAACTTTAGAGTCTGAAGCTTGTGCTGGTTAGGATTTTTCATTTTTTGTGATATTTTATTCTCTCGGCAACTATAACTCGGCAACTTTGTTGTGAAACCTATGGACGGTGTTAAATGACGTCACAGTTACTAAAAATCTTTGGAAATGGGTGGGGGGAACGGTATCAGCCGCTTAGGTGTCACAACTAAGTTGCCGAGATAGACACAAACATATATATATATTTCTTACCTAACGCTACAATCGTTTTTATTCCAGAAATCCAGGAACCTTAAAACATATATCTGCAATGAAAATATAAAATTTTAAGGCAACATAATTCTTCTTGTTACAACAGGACGTATATAATGTAATGATGACTTCTAATGTACTTAATTTACTCTTTTTGGTTCTCATTATTCCAATTGATTTGTTGAAATGTTTGTTTATAACTGATTCGTTGAATAACAAGCCTGTGTTGCTCAATTTTGACTTCAATATTTGTCACAGTTAATTAGCAGGAAAATATTTAATTGAATCTTATGATCTGGGTGTAATTCAGTGCTCATTAGAAATTTTGCTTGCCCCTAATTATGATGATCCATTATCTGATTAAGTTTTTCCATATACATCAACGTTTTAATAAAAGGCATTATTCAAGTGCATCAAAAATGATATAATTAATACGTAACAGAATAATAGTTTGATCCATAATTCTAGTTTATAAGGGGAAAAAATTATTAAAATTTTAAAAGGGGAATTTTATCTGTGAAACAGGGATATTAAGGAAGTATTATTTGGTACAAAGAAAAACCTTATTGTATAATGATGAGACGCCTTGGCCCCCAATGAAGTTGGCCTAATTATTTTTCATCAATAGTGGGAAACAGATGGAAGGAATAAGAGTTTTTCCAGGAAAAAGGAAAACTTACTAAACTTAGAAGGAAACTTAGAAACTTAGAACTTACTAAATAGAAGAAAAAGGTGGTATCACAAATAGAACAGGCCAAGTAACGCTACCCAATAGTTTTACCTGCAATAATCATTGACCTCTTCTAATCTATTTAAGTGGAAGCGAGCATTTGATCTTAAGAATTCATGACTAAATGCCGTCAGTAGCCTATCGACATTTCCCCCTGGAGGGTGAGAAAGAAACTAAGAAAAGCCGAACAGGTCATCCACTTTTACTGCGGCATTAATTTTGAAAAGGTATATGGCTAGTATTGAAACATTTCGCTGAATATGGCATAGTTTAATATTTATAAATCGATTAACACACTGTAGCAGTTCCATAATCGTTTAATGCACCAATATATAACATTTATTGGATTCCAATTTCCCAGAATTAATAGCTGTATAATAGTACAGACTTCTCTTATTTCTTAATGGGAAATACAGTTATGAAATATTTAAGTAAAGAAGTAATACTCGGTGAAAAAATTATTATTTTTTTTTGGATCTGGGAAAATTGAAAAAATTCATTTTGTAAAAATAATAAGGCTCATTATTAATTTCAAAACATAGAGAAATGAACTGCTGTGAAAGGAAATAGGTCGACCCCGGCTGGATGGTTAAACAATGTTGACGACTGCGTCATGAGATTGCCCCTAAAGGCTCTAGTCCGGGTCTCAAAGATTTTAGCTTCTAATTTGGTGAGTCTAAACTGATGAGTTACTAAATAAGAAAGAAAAGGAAAATTTAGAAAATGCCGTTGACTTTATTTCTATTTCATTTCTCCAACTCCATTTTTGATAAACATTTATTAATGTGAATAACTGATAATTGATATAATGGAACCAATCATTCACCAAATTAGCCATCCTTGAATATTAGCAGCCGATTAAGACACCGCCTAGAGATTTGAAACAGATATTAAAAGTCAACATCAATTAGGCACATGTCCGTCAAGCTTCTAGTCACGGCTAGCTTCAAGTATTCATCCCTATGGATGAGCACAGTGGCTTGTCGCCAGATTAAGATGCTCATTGGGGTCATTGTTGCTATGTCTTTCACGGACCTCTTTTTAGATATCTAGTTGGTTCGCTTACTAGGCGTTGTGATTTTAGGAGACACCTCACTAATGGAGCTCATGCCAGTTCCCTTTAGTAGAGTCTGAGAGATTAAGGAGGAAATACCCATCCATTTTATGACCGATTGATTGGTTATGAGGAAATGAGGATTCAGGACCTTTGTTAGGAAAAAGGATGTCTGTGGAAGAGCATAGACTATTTCCCCTTAAGGTTATTGTCCGATTTGTTCGGACTGCGGTGAATCTTAGATGGATTAAACCCGGGTCTAGATATTTGTTCTAGGCACGGTTTGTTTTTGTTTTTCTTGGGGTAGCTGTATGGGCCCAGTGGGGCTTGGATAGCTTGTCCCTCCTTAAAGACAAATAATAATAATAATAACCGTGATGACAAAATTAAAGTTTAACAATCATTGTTAAACTTAAGAGAAAAGTAGTTATTATTAATATAATATTCCCCGATTATCAATTTTTGAAATAAAATCCATTTTATATCCTTGCAATATATATTATTAATAAATAATTGAATGTAATATCTGCCGTCTAGGAAACGTCAATAAACTTAAGAAGCTTACTGTAATGAAGCCGAGACGGCGGTGATCAAGTTATCAGAGCACATGTGACAGCTG